>CALNHX010006132.1:0-95016 GCA_940337035.1 Agriotes lineatus
TGCTGTTTGTGTGGTATAAGATTATAAAAAGTCCTAGTTAAATCAGTATTCATAGTTTGACAATCAATTGACGTTGACAGAGTTGTCATACAAGATGATTTTTTGAGGTTAGGTATGCGGTTCTAGCTTGCTTTTAGCTTTTAATTGAAATTAAACAAACAACATTAACGTGGAAACAGCATATTATTGCTGTTAAATCAAATTGTCTTCGACGAATCAATATTTTGAAAATTCTTGCTAACCGAAATTGGGGCACCGACCAAATAACTTTAATGTGAACATACAGAGCACTTGTCCGTTCTAAAATAGAATATGGATCTTTAGCCTACTCATCAGCAAGTAAATCTACATTAAATCTCCTCAACGCGGTTCAAGCATCTGCCCTTCGTCTTGCCACTGGAGCCTACTGCACCAGCCCCATAATTAATTTACAAAACCTTGAATCTCAGAAGAATCCAACTCTCTCTGTTACTCGATTACAGTAAGAAGCAATTCTTCCAACCCTGTTAATGAAGATATTTTTTCCAATCGATTTGCCCCATAATTTGATAGAAAAATATACTCTGTCACCGACTTAATAAAATTATTCAAAATCTGGGACTCTCTTTTTTTGATCAATTACTCCAGCCCAAATCCATATCTCCCCCTTGGTGCCTATATCCAATCTCCATAAACCTTTCCCTACACACATTTCCTAAAAGTACTGTCTTTCCACTAATTTACAAACTAAAATTATATGAAATTCTTGATGATTACCCAGAGTCCATTAAAATTTATACTGATGCTTCAAAATCAGAAGTCGGATTTGGATACCGGCACGCATAGGTATTTCCGAAAATAAACGATTTGACTTATTGGTCAAAGAAGCTGTATTCGATTATACAGCACAATCCAACAGTATTACAAGTTATGATGTCAAACACTCTGTAAAAGCTGTCACTAAAAAGAAATTCTATCAACAGTGGGAGAATTTACAGAACAATAAACTCCGTAATATTAAAGATAACTTAACGAATTAGATCCCTGCAACAGCCCTAAATCGAAAATCCAGTATTTTACTGAGTAGAATAAGAATTGGTCACACCAATCTTACTCACAGCTATTATTTAAATCGAGAAAACCCTCCAGTATGTGAAACGTGTAATGTTCAGCTCACAATAGCACACATCATCTTAGAATGTCATCTATATTTAGAACCAAGAAATTGTCATCAATTACCAAATAATCTAAGTGATGTGTTAAAGAATGACAATATAAGTGAACTTAAAATTATCGCATTTATGTTAGAATGTAAATTATATAATTTATTGTAACACTATCTTTATAGAGCGCTAATAGCCTAGCTGCTGATGAACCATTAACCCGTTAAATAAATTAATAAGAAAAACAACATTATTTAACAAATGAAATTGTTTCGAAACTTAGTAAGAATGGGTGTAAGAGGCAGACCAAGAAAATCATGGGGCAAGAAAGTAGAACAAAACCTTATTGAAAAGGAAATGACTTGGAATGAGAGGAAATACTGCCAAAGAACAAAAGGGAATGGGCCAAGCTTTAATAGGTTGTGCAAGGGAATGAAGAAAATTGTGAATTGTGTTATTTCAGCCGAGCTTTATTTATTTAGTTATAAAGCGCTTTCCTTCATAACCTTCAGGTTTTCTAACACTTTGTATGTTTAAGTCTTATAATCATTTACCAAGATTTCCTTTAGAATAAATCCAAGTTTCATTCATGAAAACTGGTGACGATAAATTGAGGTTTGTCATATAACTTTTCAAAAACTGAAGATGCATACTGGCGATATTTGATTTTTCAACTAATGCTCTACGATTGTTGTCCTTGAAAAATTTAAATTCAAGGTCATGTAGAACAATGTTTAAACTGCTTCGGTCTATTAGAATATGATACTCTTGAAATTCATAATTTAAAGATTTCAGAGCAATATGCTTTTCTGGAATAAATATAAAAATTTGAATGTATAAAATTAAATAAACTTTATACGCTTTACTTTCACTATACATCTTGTATATAGTTTTCCTGATGACCAGTTTAGAAGAATATAGGTCTGCAGTATTCGATTTCTTGGGAGATTTCTATATAACAAGATTAAATAAAACTGCTTGGTTCCTACTAAGTGCCTGGATCCTTTTCACAGTAGAAATGCGAATTCCTAAAGCCTGAGGGGCTCGCTGCAATAAACAAATAATTATACAATAAGATCGTAAGTAATAAATTAGAGTGTCGTATCTGTTCCACACAAGATAAAGAAAGGAAATGCCCACCCGTTTCAGACAAAATTCTGATTCAGATTTATAAAAACTGATGGTAGTAAATTTTGCATAGGTAAGATTTATGCTTACATTAGAAATTGCAATGCAAACTAAAATAAATTAGAATTAGGAAAGTTTTAACTGAATGTATGAATTTTAGCTATGCTTTTGGTGTACAAACTAATATTATTAATAACAGTTTTACGATTTACGAAGTCTATTCTTTACAAGCAATTCGTAGTACCGATGATTTAAATGGTAAACAAAAATTTATCTTAAATAAAGTTATCGAGTTTTTTAAGCTAATGTCGAGCAATAAACGAAGCCGTACTGATAAAGTGATGCATCGCATTGATACTGGCGATGCTCTGCTAATCAAACAGAGATACCTTCCATTGTTCCCTGCTATGCAAGTTCATGCAAATACAGAATTGAACAGAATGCTTGAAATGGGTTTACTTTGACCTTTAAACTCTTCGTGGTCATCTCCGGTCATTTTAGTTTAAAAAAAGATGATATTAGCTGTCGTTTATGTCTTAACGTCCGAAAACTGAATTAAGTTACAAAGAAATATGCATATCCACTTCCTTATTTATCCACAATTTTAGACAGATTACGAGACGTCAATCGACTTGAAGCAGGTATTTTATCAAATTTCTCTCGATAAAGATTCTTGCGCTAAAACTGCATTTATGGTGCCAGGAAGAGGTTTATTCGAATTCACAGTCATGTCCTTTGGAATTACTAATGCTCCAGCTACGCACCAACGGGTAATGGACACTATTTTTGGCCCATTACTGGGAGAAAAATTATTTGTATATCTAGATGATATTATTATCGTATTAAACACTTTTAAAAAACATGTTGCAATGCTAGATAAAGTTTGTAGTCGTCGAAAAGAAGCAAACTTAATTGTTAATTTTGAGAAATGCGAGTTCTGCAAACCCAGCTTATCTTATTTAGGATTTATAGTAGGCAAACAGGGGCTTCATACAGATCCCGCAAAAATCAAAGCGATTTAAATTTTCCAAACCAAAGACTTACCGAAATTAAACGCTTCCTAGGATTATGATCATGGTATCGAAGATTTAGTAAAGATTTTTCCACTATAACTGCCTTAATAACCGCTCTTATAAAAGTTCGTATAGAAAAAGCAACAAGTTCATTGGACTGAAGGATCTAACAAATCGTTTGAAAATATTAAGTCTTTACTTATCTCAGCTCCAATTCTAGGTAGTCCTGATTTTTCTCAACCATTTAATCTCCATTCTGATGCATCCGATTACGGACTAGCTTGTGTGCTTACCCAAGGTGAAAAAGAGAATGAAAGAGTAATAGCTTATGCTTCACGAAAGTTATCTAAATGAGACAGAAATTATTCGGTAACGGAATAAAAGTGCGTTGCTGTTTTTGGCATTTCGTGACTATATAGAAGAAACTCACTTTACAGTATATATTAATCATTATCCTTAAAATGGTTAAATAGCATGCGCGAACCAAATGGTCGTCTTGCTCGATGGAGTGTTAAGCTTTCTCAACTTTCATTTGATATAAAACACAGCAAAGATAAACAAAATGTACCCGATACGCCTTCTAGAGCTTCAATTAAAGTAAGTTTGCTTAGACTAGAAGATAAAGATTTAGACCCTTGGTATAAGAAAATGCTGATTCGTGTTAATGAAAAACGTGATAGTTATCCATATTGGAGAATAGAAGCCGACCGACTGTTTAAATATGTTGCAAATAGATACGATATAGTTTCTAATCTTTTCGAGTGGAAACAAGTTGTACCATTCTCACGCAGGCGAGAAATCTTACGATCACATCAGGACGACTCTACATTTGCACATTTAGAAATTTATACGTTTAAGAAATTATGTGAGCAATTTTACTGGCCATAGAATGAAAGCTGATGTTACTAGGTATATTAAAACATGTAATGTTTGTGCCGCAATGAAATCACCCAATTATCTAAAATATGGACTCATGGGTAAAGACAAAAAAGTCAAGTATCCTTTTGAGTGCCTATCCATAGACATTATTGGCCCTTTTCCACGTCCAGTGTTAATTACTACACGGGGAATTTTTCTGTACACAAAAGAAAAAGAAAATAATATATAATTCACAACACGGCGGTTCAGGAATTGTCTAGTAGTGTAGCAAATTTTCGCCAGCTAGTTCCCGAGCAGGAATGGGGGGGGGGGGTTGTCCAAAGCGCCACTGTTTCGAGACGGTCCAAACCAGAAAACCTACAAGTGTTCGTGTAAGTTCCTAAACCACTTAGCTGTTCCATAAAAATAATAAAAGACAGAAAACACCATAGCTTGAAGTAACCTAATTATTTATTTACAGTATGTACACATACAAACTCTACACCATACTCGAAAAAGGTGACACGAATCTATGATAGAATAATTGGTTTGTAATTAGAATAGTAGATGTAATTTTAGTTTTACTTATAAAATGTACAAGGTTTTTATGTTAATAGATTTGAAGCCAAAAACAGAACTCTACGATCTTAACTCACAATTTGCTCGCATACACGTATCTCAACTGTACGATAGTGTCTTAAAAATTAGAACTGCGATAACGATAAACGGGAGTTCTCAAGTTTCCATTAAATCGCTTTAACGATCAATTAATTTGTCTAAACGCGATCTATTCGAATTGGTACCATTTCGCTTAGGTGTTTTACACTTAGAACTGTGTATTTTCAGCGCTAACAAGGAGTTGATTGCAATATTTAAGCTACCGATAAAAGCTCGCAAAAGATTTAGTTAAATTTCAAAGTGCTGAGTTACGCTGAACGCGACCAAAATGCTGACATTCAGGTTAACCAATCGAAGAAATATTAAATGTACTTATCAATTGTAAATAGCCACATAAGTAATTGCACGTGGTGCACATTGCAGTTACACATAATTTTGCAGCATAAAACGGTAAGGAATATCACCAGCATACGAGGTAAGGCACAACGTATAAAATTTCATAACAAGAGCATGAACGGTATTAAAGTTGACTAAATCGCTAGCAGATACCTGGTGATGCAAGAAAGCGCAGCTTCGTCAGAGCAGCTATGCAGGGCAGCTCTATACTCAAAAATGCTGTCCAACGATTTGAAATAACTTCAAAAGTGACAGGCATTTCTCTCACTTTCATACTGGTGCAAAACCTTGTGGTTGTCACAGTAAGGAGAAGTCGTGCATTCGAAGACTACCACATGGGTTGAGGTTGCTCACAACGGCGTAAGGGTTGATCTTCCAGGTGCTTTGGCAGCGACATCAATGCCACAAGGGAAGCTCATGCAGAATTTCGTACGAATAAGACGCAAAAGGAATACGATAAGTACTAAAAGGAGACCTAAAATTACACGATATTTGAATTCGCTGTTCGAAATTCGCTGGGAAATCCAACTACATCACCCACAAATAATCACACCAGAAATCAGAGGCATAAAATGCAAAACTGAGTATGCAACCAAATACACACCTAGAAACTGCAGGTCACTCGAACCCTCTAAACTGCATCTGTACAAATCTGAAAAATTATACGAAACAATTCTTGACTGCATCTAAATGATTTCAACACTGTAACAAAAGGTAATAATTCCTTACTAGTCGTATCTGATTGGGTAACAAAATTCGTACTTGTAAAATACATGAAAAAACCTACAGCTTAAAGTATTTTTACTTTTATCGAAAATGATATTTTTCTAATTTTCTGAGTACCCCAAATATGTATGGTGGATAACGGTCCTTAATTTATTAGTGCAAAATTCAAAAAATTAATGAACAAGTAGAAAGTACAACAATTATGGTACAACGCACTGTATCACCTGCAAGTAAATTATGTTGAGCGAGTTAATCGAGGCATTGCTACTGCTACGGCAATTCGTGGTTATGTTAAAGAAAAGTATCGCACTTGGGACGCTGAAATATATCAAGTAGCTCATGCCATAAGAAATTCAGTTCATGAAGTAACTGGTTATACACCATCGTTTCCTAATTTTAGACGTACTATTTATTTTTATTTATTTAATTCGCACTCAGCCAACAGCCGTTAGACCAATTATAGGCGTCGCTGTGCAGTTATGAGGACTTCCAACCCCACTAACGACTGTCATGATGTTGTTATGACCGCCGGGACCAACTTTATTCCGTGATAGCCGTACCACGAGGCGCTGAGAGATGCAGTCGTGGAACTCCCATCCAAGTTCTGATCAGAGACAGCGTTGCTTAACTCTGCTGATCGAACGTGGACGCTTGTTCAAGCTACACCACTCGGGACCCAATTCCCATTAATGGAAACTATTATGGAAAAATTACTGATATGGAAGAATATCTATAGGTGATCGTGAAAATATTGTACATGTGTGAATTAATTAAGTGATATTCATAAAGACATTCTTTGTAAGTTAAAGATTGCTTATAAAACGAGTACCAAACGATACAATCTAAGACGGAGGCTCATTACATTTCAAAAAGGTGAATTAGTTTGGAAGAAAAATTATGTCCTGTCCTATTCAAGCAAACATTTTAGTCAAAAACTAGCGCCTAAATTTATTAAATGAATAGTTAGTGACGTGACTGGTCCTTTGACATACAAACTTTACGAGCATTAGCAGCCAGCGGGTATTAGCTGCATGAGCGAGCGAAGCGAAGCGAGGGCAGCTGAAAGCTAAGGGCTGCTAATGCATTTTCGGCATGTGTGACACACAACTGTTTTTCATCTAGCATTAAAAAAAAATAGAAAAAAATATAACAAAAAGCTTTAATTTTATAAATACCAACAGAATTTAATAAGAAGTTTAAGTACTAACAATTTACGAATTTATTTATTATAATAATTAATGTTAATTATCCCTTGAGCACAATTATGTATAGTAGTACCAGAGGCATTTGGTAAGTGTTCGAAGTGCTAGTAGCGTGGTGACTTATTTCTATAGATGAAGTGGGTTCATTGGAATTATCTAGATTAACTGGTATTTCATTTATTTGGTCGCAAATATTTAACACTTCAATTCTGTTATTTTTGCTAGTACTAGGCTGCTGTTCTTGGTTTGTCAAGGTTTTTTGAGAAATGTTAATCTTATTCGATAAGCAGTCATCGATATATCCATCTGCAACTGCAGAAGAACGCCAACCTCCATGTTTTTTAAGTGTACGCAAATCACTCCCAGAGTTAGCTAGTAGGGTTGCAGAACTACGGTGGAAGCAATGTCCTGTGTATGTACTAGGTTAAGACAGTTTCAAAAAAGTGGCTATTTTGCTTGGAATTTTGCTAAATACATTTTTTCCGATCGGTTGTACTGTACATTGATTGTTATTGTAATAAATGAATAAGCGATTGCGTGGAGTGTGGGTAGGTCTAAGAGAATAGTATATTATACATCAAGGTAGCCAAGCGCAGTATTATAACCTGAGCGCATATTAGATACTGAGCGCGAAGTATCTAAAGCGCGAAAGTTATAAGACGATTCGCTACCGTGGTGTATATACACCTTTTTTGCACTACCAAACTGCTTAACACCTAAATTCCCAACAAATTTCGAAAATATTTTAACTGTCAACCTGACAATACAAGATAAGAATTATTTTATCTGTTTTATTCGTATTTAGCATTCAACTAATCAAGCAGGATTGCTTACCGAACTGTGGTGTCATAATTCATTTAATGTGACAAATTAATTGGTTACATTTTGTCTTCTAAACTCTTAGTTTATTCATTAGTAATTGACAACATACAGAAACTACTGCAACAGTTCGCCAATACCATAAAACATTTTTTACTTCCTTCGTCTGAAAGACAAAGGAATTGTAATTACGAAAAAATCACCTTCCGAGATTTCTTCAGATCTTCACGTTTCAGGGCCCCTAGATGACGAAAAACAGGTTTTCTCAATTCTGTCTGTCTGTTGACGGTATAGTTCAAAAACGATTTGTCGTAGGAAGACGATATTTTGCATACATATTATATATCTACCTCGTATGAAACCGGTACAATTTCATACAAATATATACAGGGTGAGCACTTTAAAATAAAATTTTGTTTATTTTTGGGTTAATTTTGAAATAAAAGGAAGTAATAACTTTCACATAGGCCAGGCTTTACATTTGCCGAAAATAAGACTCAACCGATACAGGGCAATGTCACAAAATAGTAAAAATGTTTCAACAATAACTCCGTTCTGTTCAAGAGAGGCGCGCGCCGCACATCTCGAAGAAGCTCGGTGCGGTCACGATCGCTCTGCAGTTTTTAAAATTATTTAGTGTCACAATGTCGACGAGGGAAGTTCTAGGTAAAGCCTTTTAGATATTTTTTTGTTAAGTGATTGCTCAGTTTTTGCTTAAATCTTTAAGATTACTAGTTTTGGTAATGAAATTAGGCAGCGAGTTGAATATTTTGATTCACGTGTATTTGGGTTATCGCTCATAACTAGCCGTGCGATGCTGTGGGATCGTTAGCATCGAATTACTTCTGGTAGGATATCGATGAAAGTCTCTGTTTTTACTTCCCTCGTCTGAAAGACGAAGGAAGTATTCTAATCACGAAAAAATCACCTTCCCAGATTCCTTCAGATCTTCACGTTTCAGGGTCCCGAGATGACGAAAAACAGGTTTTTTCAATTCCGTCTGCCTGTCTGTCTGTCTGCCTGTCTGTCTGTCTGTCTGTCTGTCTGTCTGTCTGTCTGCCTGTTGGCAGTATAACTCAAAAACTATTTGTCGGAGGAAAATAATATTTTGCATACACATTATACAGTGTGTCTGCTTAAGTTCGCACCATATGGAAAACTTTTTGATTATTAATTTTACGAAAAAAAGTTATTCTTTATAAAAAGTTTTGCATGGTCCAACACTTAAAATGCAATCATCAGATATCAATTTTTTTAAGCCGTATACGAGGAATGTCAAAAAATATGAATTCTGCTCAAGAGTAAAGTACCTTTATTTGTAACAATATCGAAAATTGTTATTAAAAAAAGTTGATTCAAATCAAAAATTACGTTCAAATATCCAATTACACCTATCTACGATAAAAATCAGGTTTTGTTATTTTTCACATCTTTTTAAAGTTTTCATATGGAAAACATTTTTATTATTAACTTTACGAAAAAAAATGGATATCAAAGTTTTAACGAATAAAGAGATAACTGAAAAAAGTTTCCGATATTGTTAAAAATAAAGGATAACTTTTTTTCGTAAAATTAATAATGAAAAGGTTTTCCATATGGTGCCAACTTAAGCAGACACACTGTATGTATATACCTGGAATGAAACCGGTAAAATTTCAGACAAATATATACGGGGTGAGCACCTTAAGAAAATAAAATTTTGTTAATTTTTGCCTTAATTTTGAAATAGAAGGAAGTAATAATTTTCACATAGGTCAGAATTTACACTTGCCGAAAATAGGACTCAACAGATACAGGACAATGTCACAAAATAGTCGAAACGTTTCAACAATAACCGGCCGTTAGATAGAGGCCGTACTCATTAAAAATAACATCGATGGCGCAGTTCGACCTGTGGATGCAGTTACGATTTCTGGGCAGGTGCGGTTAAGATTTCTACGCTGGTGCGGTTACGATCGCTATGCAGATGCGGCGGGTTCAAACCCCAGCGGGATACATTTTTGTTATTTGAAAATTTATTTAATTTATTAGAAACTTGAAGATATTTTTACTCTTAACTTAATTTGATTTTTAGTGTCACAATGTCGACGAGGGAAGGTGTGGGTAAATTCTTTTACAGATTATTTATAAACATACTATAGTTGTGGAATACATACTGCGCAGGTTTATGTATCAAAACGCAGGGAAAGGTCAATATAGCTTTATCCACAAAAGTTCGTCGGCTTAACGTTCGGGGTGTCAGGTTGTAGAGTAGACCCACAATGCGCTTTTATAATATAAAAACTCGCTTAGCTGAGTTTGACCGTCCTCACAATAACACATTGTATTACATATACGAAGAGACATGTGCGTAGTAAACAGATAATAATTGTTAGGAATTTAAGATTGATCTCAATTGAAGCAGCAGGTAGAATGCAGAATTTAATCTTGAACAGACATAATCCACCTGCTTACTCCAGCCGAGGTGACTATCTAAGTAACTACCTAAACATTTTAGTCCAGTCACTATGTCATTTTTACAATTGTTTGTGCTCTACAATTTATGTTCAATTACTTTTCCACGTACGAGCGATATATATATATATAGATAAAAGCGTGAACGAGTCGAGATTTTTTTTCGAGCTTCTACGCTTGTATTTCGTTTCTCGACCTATTTAGCGAAAAAATAGCTATTATAAAACTTGTATAGCTTGAAAATACCTGCAGTTTGACCTTATAAATTAAAATGTGACTAAAATTACGACTTGTAGAGCGGACCAAAGTCGTCAAGTCGGCGCATAATTTTGATTTCGTGTATTATACTATTACATAAATGACATAATAAACTTCATTAAATTATTAGAACAATTATATTTCATATAAAATCTTAGTGGACAACTATTCTACTTTCTTGGACCTCCAAAATCTTAAATAGGGAGTTTAAACTTTTGGTTCTTAAGAGTTGTTACTATTAAACATTGTTCAAAGTACTACGTACACTTACAATACGAAAATTAGATATGGAGAACAAAGAGACATCAGCAGCGAAATAGCGAAATTCAACTACATGTGTGGAACAATAAAAAGAAATCTAAAAAACACAACGAGAGAAACACGCCTTAAGTTTTATAAGGTTATGCTGTTCCCGTACTACTATACAAATGTAAAAATTGAACAATTACTAAAAGCCAACCAAAAAGAATATTGGACCATAAACACAATGAGGAAATTAGACAAATCCAAAATGACCGGCGGTTTGCGATAAGCTTTTGAGTGATTCGCCGGTCATGTTGAACCAAAATGTCGACACGTCTGCGATGTTTATCGTCTGTGGCAGTGATCGTACGTTCGCTGTACTTTTAGTCATAAAATACGGCTTTTTCGAGTTTGCAACCACAAAATGTTATTACCCATCGATTCACAGTAGTCCTATCAACAATATCGTCACCATAAACGGCATTTAAACGGCGATGAATCTCAGTAGGAATCACGTTTTCAGCAGATAAAAATTCTTTAAGCGCGTGCTGTTCAAGTCGCGTTGACATATCATGATAACACGTCTCCATACTTTCGCTACTAAAAAACGAACTGGTGAACGAAACACCTTCAAACTGGGCATGCGCACAAAAGAAGGATATAGCTTCCGAATGCAACCATATGCGTCTCCGTAGGTCATTGCTTTCGCGTTCTACAAGCATGTGTGCATTACTTTTCAGCCCACCCACGTACAATGATAAGTCATTTATAAATATTAAAATTAAAGGTCCAATGATGGAACCCTGCACGACTCCTAAATTCACATTTCGTGCCTGTGTATATTGGCCGTTCAATTTTACTTTTACGTAATAAACGATTGCTTAAGAAAGCTAGCAACTATGTTTAGAATGGGCTCCTTATGCCCAGATTATATAATTTCGTGCTCATCACGTCACTATTAATCGTGTCAAAGGCACGAGTAAAGTCAAAAAATAAGGCCGCCACAAACTTATTGCAAACAACGTTAGCGTAGATGTGGTCTAAAAAACGGCAATATGGTGATTCAGTAGATCGTCCTTTCCGAAATACGTGTTGAGCGTCGGCGATGAGATTATATTTATCTTTTTTTGTTTAGTTGCTTAAATGTTAGGGATTACCCCTTTTAAACACAGGAATCACCTTTGCCACTTTTAGAACATCCAGAAACACGCCATGTGTTACTGATATAATGACGAAAAACACTAAAGGGGCAGCAATTGCGTCAAATAGGTATTTAAATAGTTTTATCGAGTTCATCTATTGCTGGAGATGAATTATTGTTTAGTTTTAAAATAGTAGTTTTTACCTCCTCTTCAGTGACAGGGTAAAAATATATTGTGTGGACTACGCTGGTAGATGCTATAGAGTAGTTGCTTGGGGTTGGGGCGAATTTACTCCAAAATGCTCCACAACTTGATTTTTTGCGATTGTAAAAAATCGGGAGTGTGCTCCCCTAGACTTTCTCGCATTCGCCTTGGTACTGATAACTATTGGTGTTTAACAGTTGTATATGTATCTATCTATGTTTACATTAAAAACGTTCTGCGTAAATACAATTTTATTTTAAGTTTTGTACCCCAAAACAACAACCTGTTTAGGTAAAGTGCCGCTTTAGGTTAACCTATCATACTGAAATTTTATATCTGGGAGTTTTTCTCAATAATAAATGTATGGGAAAAATTTCGTGCAAATAGCTTGAAGCAAACTGGTACTTTACTTGAATGGATTTCGCTACCTGTTTAGGTAAAATGCTACTTCCGGTTAACCGATCATGCTGAAATGTAATATCTGGTAGTTTTTCTACATAAGAAATGTATGTACAAAATTTTGTTCAAATATCTCGAAGCAAACTGGTACTTTACTTGAATAGGTACCGCTACCTGTTTAGGTAAAGTGCCGCTTCCGGTTAACCGATTTCGCTCAAAATTTGACAGGAATCTACAAATTTTGAATAATGACTATGTACATAATTTCAAGGGTCTAGCTTATTTCGTTTTTAAGTTATCGTGTTCACACACACACACACACACACACACACACGCACACATATACACACACACAGACATAATTCGAAAAATGGTTTTTTCGGACTCTAGGAGGTCTAAAACGTCAAGATTCGTCAAAATCTCGAAGTCGATTTTTTTGACGATTACAATACTTTATACTACCGTATGCGAGAAAGTAAAAAATATTCAGCAAATATGTCGGCTACTGCTGTAGTATCATGCATGAGGACACTGTCGGTCATTATTGCGACTTTTTTAGTGGCTTTATGAGCGTTATCGTTTTTGCTATTTACAATTTTCCACAGCAGTTTGGATTTATTTACTGCAGAATTTATTAAATTTGCATAATAATTCTTCTTTGCATTTCTGATAATGTGTCTGTACTGTTTTTTCTTTTCTAGATAACACAATCTTGCATTGTCAGTGTTTATCATACGCATTGTAACAAGACAGTTTTTAGCTCCTCTCCTAGCTTTATTATTTCATTATTTACCAGGGAACGCTTCTAGATTTATATGCTTTGTATTCGCGTCTCATCAGTGGGCATGGAGTATTTACACACCATAAAAAAGATTCTAGAAACTCATTGCAGAACCGATTGACATCACCATAGAGCATATCGTCCCAGTCGATTTCAGTAAATTAAGGTTTTCTGGTGTGTTTTGGTATAGGTTTTGTGGTTGACAATAATTTGTGATTTATATTTATTTTTATGATGCAAGCTAAGTGGATTAAATAATGAAAATTTAAACATGTTTTGAGGATAAGATGCGACTAAGTAATCGATAGCCGATTCAGATTTTATGTTGTTCCTGTTTATGAATATTCGCGTGGGTTCACTATTTTTGTTCACCAAGCGGGGAATGATTGGAAAATATCCGATAATATTTGGGAGTTAAGTGATTAGATAGGGAGTCAATATTTAGATCGCCCCCGAGTATAACGTAGTCACTACACAATATTGGTTGGCAATATTCAATATCTGGTTTAAGTTATTAAAAAACACTTCGAAATTACCTGAGGAAGTTCTGTATACGGATACGACACATTTTTTTATTGTTAATGTAATTATAACTGATGAACATTCGATGTGCATTTCTACACTTTGACTATTTATTGTTAGGCAACATTTAAAGTAATATTTTGATTTGACTAATATCATAACACCATGTTCGGGTGTTAAATGACGCAACACGGTAGCCATCAAGCTGTATGTACTATTGCGAGACGCCTAAAGTCGGGGTAACTGGCAATCCTTTTAGTTGAAACACACTCGGACACGAAGACCAAAGCTACTGTTGCGAGATTAATAAGAACACTTAAGTTTAATAGCGTTGTTTCTTAACTTTACGTATTTACATCTTCTTATTAACTAACTTAAGTCTAAGTCCATTCTGACCAAGAAAGCTCGGTGGGCGTTTACAAAGTTCCCAATAACCTATCAGAGCTGGTCTAAATTTTGGAATTTTGGCACGTACACACGGACGTGATAGTTCATAATAGTTCTATGAATTTTAAAAGTTTGAGGCTTTCCCACGGTGAAATGTGGTTTGCTCGGACCCTTTGGAAATTACCGCTATAAAGGATTAAAATTCTACTAAAAGGATTTGGTCCCAGCTGCAAACAATTTTTATGATCGAGTTGCAACCGTTGCTTCTTCTGATCACGTACCGGTCATATACATCACTCAATATTTCGGTTTATGAAGTAAACCCTGCATAAACTTACTTTAATCTATTCGTGAGATTGGAATATCTCCAGCTTCCCAAACGAAAGTCACGTTTCTAAACATCCGCTTGTTGTAATTTAAATATGACATTTTTCCTACGAATTTTACCTTAAAATATTATACAGATGGCTTACAGCTAACTAAAGTACAGTATATTCCTACATAGTTCATTTCATTAAAGAACGCAAATCGTAACAGTTGCCCCCGGATTAAGATAGTCTTTGGGGTTTAAATCTATCGATTTTTACACCACAAGACGTTCTTCTTTCGCACTTAAGCAATACCAGTCATAAATCTCAGAACTATATGGTCTCATTATGCTTACCCTAATTTAACTAACCTACGTGAATTAACATCAGTTATCTGGTGTAATTGTCAGTACTACTTTGGTTCTCGGTGACTTAACTAAACAAAATACCTAGATAATCCACGTTTCCGCATTTCTTTCCCGGTTTATAGAGAACAGTGAAATTTAACATTTGTAAAATTAATGACCACCGCAGTAATCTGCCATTCTTATTGCTCATCTGCCGTAACCAGGTCAAAGGACAGTGATCCGTTTCTACGGTAAAATGGCTCAGAAACAAATAAGGTTTTAATTTTCCGACTGCCCAGACTAAAGCTGCACATTCGAGTTCACTTGCGCTATAAGCTTGCTCCCTATCCGTGAGTTTTTTGCTCAGATACAGTACCGGATGCTCTTCTTGATTAGCATCTCGTTGCGATAAAGTCACCCCCCATTCCTCGCTTCGAACAATCGGTTTGTACTATAAATTCGCGGGAATAATCTGGAGCTCTCAACACCTTACCGCTCATTAATTCGTCCTTCAATCTTTGGAATGCAACTTCTTTCTGGTCATCCCATTCTACTCTTGTTTTCGCATTTTTCCGTAATGCGTCTGTAAGTGGACTAGCTATGTCTGCATAGTTCGGGACGTAATGATTGTAATACCCAGTGATCCCGAGAAATGATCGAATATCCCGTTTGGTTTGGGGACGTTAAAACTCCTGTATGGCCGCTACCTTTACCTCCAACGGTTGTCTAAATCCCTGACCTATTTTATGTCCCAGATATATCACCTCGGCTTTTCCCCACTCACACTTCTTAGCCTTTATCGTTAGGCCTGCTTGATGCATTGCCTTGAATACCGCACGTAGATGTTCTAAATGCTCCTCCCAAGTCATCGAATGTACCGCCACATCGTCCAAAAATGGTTCTGCGAAATCGTCCATTCCCTCCAATATGGTGTCCATTAGCCGCTGAAACGAAAATGGAGCAGATTGCAGCCCGAACGCTAACGTCACTGGTTCGAAAACTCCACGATGAGTTATGAAAGCAGCATAGTTACTTGCTCTTTCAGTCATCCCTATTTGCCAGTAGGCTCTTACTACATCGATTAGACTCAGGTATCTGGCCTTGCTGCATTTTTCCACACATGCTTCTATATTAGGAACAGGATGTTGCTGTGGCACCGTAATAGCATTTAACGCTCTGTAGTCGATTACAGGCCTTGGATCTTTCCCTTCAGCCTCCACAATCATCATAGGCGATGAATACTCGCTGTTACTGGGCCTAATTACTCCCAATTTTAACATTTTATCGATTTCTTTGTCGATAATCTCGCGTACCCTCGGTGAGTGTGAATACGCTCGAGTTCGGATAATTTTTTCCTCCTTGAGAGCAATATCGTGTTCCACTAAGTTGGTTCTTCCGGGTCGATTTGAAAATAACCCTGGAAATTCTTGGATTAATTCCTCCAAGCTTTTCATTTGGATTTCCGTGAGTTTTCCTACCCCTTTGGCTTGTTTCAACACTGTCGAAGCACTTAAGATTTCGGTGTCTTCTATTTCCAGTTCTGGAAGATCGAGTTCTGCTCCTTCTTCCCCAGGTTGTTTGATTACTATCGCAATGACTTGAGCCTTTTCAACATAAGGTTTCAACAAATTGACGTGGACAAGAGTTTGTTTACGTTTTCCAGAAATTTCTTTAATTATATAATTCGTATCGGAAATTTTCTCCACAATTTCTTTGGTTCCAGTCCACTGCATCTGCAATTTGTTGGTCCTGGCTTGCTGATACAATATAACCTTTTCGCCAACCTCGTAATATGAAGCCTTCGCCTTCAGATCATAATAACCTTTTGATTTGGTTTGCGCTTCCAAAGTCGCCGTTTTCGCGATTTCCTGCATTTGCCTTAGCCTATCAAGTAACTTTAATATGTACACTACTACCGGTTCGTTGGTTTCCTTTCCAACCCACAACTCCTTGATCATGTTTAATGGAGATCTAATCTGACGTCCATAAACCAATTCTGCGGGACTAAATCCGTGTGCCGCGTGCGGTGCACATCTCAAGGCGAAAAGCGCTTGATCGATATATTCATCCCACTCATTTCCGTGTTCGTAACACAACGCTCTTAGGATTCGCTTGTATACGCCGTGGAATCGTTCTACTGCATTTGATTGCGGATGATATGCTGAACTGTGTATTATTTTTATACCACATCGGTCAAGAAATTCGGTCGTTAGATTGCTGGTAAATACAGTGCCCAAATCCATCTGGATTTCGGATGGAAATCCTACTCATGAAAATATATTTAATAACTCTTTTACCACCGCTTCAGAATCTGCTACTTTCAATAGGATAGCGTCAGGAAATTTTGTGGCACTACAAATTAGCGTTAGTAGATATCTGTTTCCCTTCTCGGTTTTCGCTAAAGGTCCTACAATATCCACATTTACTCGCTTATAAGGTTCGGTGATTACTGGCACTCTACACATTGGAGCTTTTTTTCTATCAGTGGGCTTCCCTACGCGCATGCAAACGTCACAGCACTTGATCTTGTTTTTCACGTCTCGTCCCATCTGATTCCACCAATAATTCTGCTTGATCCTGTCAATGGTTTTGTTACAACCCAAGTGTCCCATCCACATGTTATCATGTGCGATATCTAGCAACTTGCTTTGTAATTTTTCTGGCACCATCACTTGCTCAAAGCTCCGACCTAATTTGTCAGTAATTCTCCTGTGCAGTATTCCATAAGCAATGTAGAATTTTGCTTCATTATTCTCCTTCTTTGATTCTGCCATCTCAAAATACTACTTTAATTTTGGGTCTTCTAATTGCAGCATTCTTAAGGTTGTCGGTGTAAGTTGTGTTATGTCCGAGTAGTCGATATGCGATTTAGGTATTGAAAATTGTTCGTCTTTTTCCAGGCTCGGTGATTTATACCCAATCTCCTTTTCCGCTTCTTCTCCCTGTTCGTCAGAATCTTTTCCGTCTTCTGAACTCTTTACTTCGGCATTCGTTTCTTTATTTTCATCGTGAACCTTTTCTTTTTCCATTATAGCCTTCGCCTGCGCTCTCGTTAATGCGAGCACTTGTTGAATTACCACATCATTTTCCTTCGGCAGCATCTCCCACGTTCTATTCGATAGCAGATGCGTATAATCTCGAGGCAAACGATTCGCTACAGCTGCTTCAGTATCCACCTGAATTTCTGGCAAATTTAATTTTACCTTCGCAACTGGTAACGCCACACATTCTTCATTCAGCAGTCCTTGCACATATACATATTTCCCTGTATAATCGGCTCCTTTGATTAAATTTGTGTGCACGATATCATAGCTGGCTCCGCTATCTCGTAGTAATTTTGCTTCCACTCCATTTACTTTCGCTATTATGGTATAAGGTTCTAGCAGACCTTCCTCGTTCTTGCTCTGGCCTATCGTTGCTAAAACGACTTGTGTTTTGGGACATTCCGGTGAATCTTTATAGTGACCTACTGCCCCACATCCAAAGCACTTCCCCGGCCTTCGTCTGTCGAAACTGCGTTTGTCCAAGTTTTCCTTGACAACACCTTTCGTTTGCACCTGACTTTTCCCTAAGTCATTTTTCAAGTTCGACGTCGTTGGCTTAGTTTCGAACTTATTTTTCGATGGCTTGAAGTTTCCATTATATTGCCGTTCCGTACCTGGTCCTCTTTTGGTGACGTTTGTGTCTGCATGCTCTGCAGCTTCCTCCATCGTCTTGGAGTTGTTTCGGTCCTCCACCCAAAATTTCATCTCCCCTGGCAACGAACTATAAAATTTCTCCAAGCACATCAGTTGAGTTAGCTTGTCGAAGTTTCCTTCCGCTTCTTCGCTCTTGATCCATTCCTGGAAATTGGTTTTTAGTTGGTATGCAAACTCCGCATTAACTCTGGTCAGTTTTCCGTTTCCCGTACCGAAATTTCGTTCTAAAAACTTCTGCTGTTAGCTGATATTTCTTGAGCAGACTAGCCCTGACTTTGTCTTAATCTTTGCTGTCCTCTTCTGTTAATCGAGCCACGACCTCATTCGCTGTTGGTGACAACACACTCGTCAATCGAATTGGCCACGATTCCTTGGAGAAGTTCAATTGCACACAAACCCGCTCGAAATTCGTTAAATACAATCCCATGTCACCGTCATCCTTGAAAGGTTGCAATTGTTTTGTCATATTCAAGGACATATTCCTAATTGCATTGACATCATGTACATTATTTTCATTTGCCGTTTGAGCTTGGGCCTGAGCAATTTTCACTTGAGCATCTAATCTAGCTACCTCCAATCTTTCTTCTCGCTCCCTTTCAGGTAATTCTAACCTTTCTCTCCTTTCAGCTAATTCTAACCTTTCTCTTCGTTCCCTTTCAGCTAATTCTAATTTTTCTTTTCGTTCCCTTTCAGCTAATTCTCGTTCCCTGCTAGCTAATTCTTCCCACTTGTCCTTCCGAGGGTTTTCCTCCCAGGCACCTAATTCTACTTTAATGTCCTCTACCGAATGTTGAGCCTTAATCAATTCTTCTATGATCTCTGCCTTTTTCTTTTTCTCCGGTAATTCCAACAGATTAGCAACGTATTTTAATTCGTTCACTGAAAAAATACTGTATTCGGAAACCATTGTTTCTTTTAAATGAAACACTTGATAAAATTTAAATTCTGTAAACCAGGAATTTTGCGTAACCCGTAAATTACCTATCGCTGCTGTAAAAACTTAACTAGTTCACAACCCGTCAAAAATTTACTATTACTGACAACTACGAGCAATACCTGATCCTATTATTTCAAAAAAAATATATACACAACCTTACTAAATCGCATAATAAGACCATATAATCCCGAAATAAACAACAAGCATCACTTACGCACAACTGCAATTTTCTGTTTTCCCCGCTGTGCTGTCGTCTTATTCCCACAGATCTGGACGCCGCCTCCCTGTCCTGAAGCAGCTTCCCTGTCTTGTTTCCTGGAGTTTCCGCCGTCACTCACTTCGACACATTTACTGGCTTTTACTGCACTACACTGGTTTTTCTTCGTTGTCAGTTTTACTGACGTTGTTCCCAGAATGCTGCCTCGCCGCCCCTTCGAATGACTGCCCTCCTGTTGTCTGGCCACCTCCACGGATTCCTTGCCGTCACCTCCTCGACGCTTGCTGGTTTTCCAACGTTTCCACTCTTACGTGACGCCGTCCCCAGTCCTCTACGCCGTTCCCGGATTGACCGCTCCCGTTGGACCACGGAATTTCCTGCATTCACTCCTCGACGCTCCTGGATTCTATCTACGCCGCTTCCCGGAATGACCGCTTCCGTTTTACCGCCTCAATTTATTAGATGCTTTTTCTGTCCTGTTCACGTGCTTCCCCTTGTATATTTCAACGCTTGCACTTGGACCGACTTCGAAACAAAAGAAATCTTCTGTCGTGCGATTTAAATAAGTTATAAATCACACCGCTTGATCACCACTATTGCGAGACGCCTAAAGTCGGGGTAACTGGCAATCCTTTTAGTTGAAACACACTCGGACACGAAGACCAAAGCTACTGTTGCGAGATTAATAAGAACACTTAAGTTTAATAGCGTTGTTTCTTAACTTTACGTATTTACATCTTCTTATTAACTAACTTAATTCTAAGTCCATTCTGACCAAGAAAGCTCGGTGGGCGTTTACAAAGTTCCCAATAACCTATCAGAGCTGGTCTAAATTTTGGAATTTTGGCACGTACACACGGACGTGATAGTTCATAATAGTTCTATGAATTTTAAAAGTTTGAGGCTTTCCCACGGTGAAATGTGGTTTGCTCGGACCCTTTGGAAATTACCGCTATAAAGGATTAAAATTCTACTAAAAGCATTTGGTCCCAGCTGCAAATAATTTTTATGATCGAGTTGCAACCGTTGCTTCTTCTAATCACGTACCGGTCATATACATCACTCAATATTTCGGTTTATGAAGTAAACCCTGCATAAACTTACTCTAATCTATTCGTGAGATTGGAATATCTCCAGCTTCCCAAACGAAAGGCACGTTTCTAAACATCCGCTTGTTGTAATTTAAATATGACATTTTTCCTACGAATTTTACCTTAAAATATTATACAGATGGCTTACAGCTAACTAAAGTACAGTATATTCCTACATAGTTCATTTCATTAAAGAACGCAAATCGTAACAGTACTTAACGCTCTCATTAGAAAGCCATGTTTAATTTAAACACAAAATTGTCGGTTTATGTAAAGCAAGTATTACTTCAATGTCATTAATTTTGTTTCTAATAGATTGTACATTTAGGTGAACAATTTGGATGTGCGCCGAACGAGTTTGGCCAGCGTTTTTATGGGTTCTGCTGTGAGTTCACTCGATGGCGAAAACATTTATTTAGTTTGGTTCTTTTAGGCCAAATAGCTGGATCTACGGCTGCATCAACATACACTGGGTCTAAACAGATATTAAATGACGCATACAGTTCTGGATGTTTTGATTACAGTGTATTACAAGACGTTACTACTACATTTGGGGCAAGGTGGTCGATTACTTGCTTTTCAGTTGTTTCAGGTAGCAACTTTGAAAAGTGTAGTGTTGCAGGCGAGACAACGGCTTCAATTTAGAGTTCGCCGGGACTATTATTGTTGCTAATATCCGGCGCCATTACGACTGTTTTTTAGTTTCTTTATTTCCTCTTTATATTTTTGTGATACTGTTTCGTCCTTTAGTTTTTCCATACTTCTTCGCTTTTTTTTCTCTTGGTTTTTTCTTATTTTTACTTCGGTTATCACTAGGAAGTGATCTAAATCTATATTTGCGCATCTGTACGTTCTTACATCGTTAATACGGTTGCAGTGTTTTTGTTTACTAAAACATGGTCTATTTGATTACCATATTTTCCATTTGTGTGGATCCATGCAATTTTATGTTGTAGTTTATGCATAAATTTAGTGCTCATTACTTGCATTTTGTTTGCGACTGCTAGGTTGCATAACATTTGTCCGTTGTCATATGTACAGTTTATTTCCATGTTGCTTCTTCTAACCAATCTGCTTTTCCGATTTGCAGGCTGAAATCTCCAATTAACATTATGACATCATGTTAGTATGTTTTTTCAATAGTTTCTTCAAGTTGGTCATAAAACTTGTATTTCTCATTTTCATCTGCCGTTTCCGTTGGCGCATATAAGTTGATGATTGATAAATTATATAGTTTGCTCTTTGTTCGTATGTATGAGATTCTTTCATTAATGGCCTTAAATAGCATTACTTGTTTTTTCACTTTCCCTCTTACTATGAAACTGTTCCTCCATATCCTTGTTTGTCTTCGTTTGCGTACCAGATTGTGTATTCTCCTTTGTCTATTTTGCTTATTCCTCCTTATTTTATTTCTTGTAGGCTTATTTCTACATTATATTTTCTCAGCTCTGTTGCTGCTTCTTTCAATTTGCCTGGTTGTAATAGAGTTGTTACATTCCATTTAACAATTCTTATTCGTTGGTTTTTGCATCTTATTCTTTTCTGTTCGATATTACGATGTATTTTTCTTTTGCTTCTTTTTATGGTCATGTCTTTAATCGTTGCGGCCGTCAGCATTTCTTCCTCGCTCTTGCTTTTGTTGTTTTCTAGTTTTTTGATCTCATTCTTGTTGTTTGTGTTATTTTTAACATTTTGTCCCTTTGCTCGTTTGTTTCAGGTGACCTTTCACTGACTGTTCTTGTTTTGCTCTCTGTTCTTTTCTCTTGTTCTCTTGGTTCTTCTTTTTGGCATTTTCTTGTATCTTTGACGTTGAGTTTTTCACCATTTATTATGAGTTTGTTGTATATTTAATATTTGCTGTATACCCTCTTTTTCGTGCTTCCTTCATGTGTGGAATGAGCTTTTTTCGTTGTACTCTCGTTGCTATTTTGTATTTTCATGAAAATTGGTCTATTCTTATTCTCTTTTTGCATATTCTTTTAATTTTGCCTACAGCATCTACTACTTTTACTTATAGTTTTTGCATTTTGTTTTCTACTGCTTTTGTATCTTCTTCCTCCTCCTCTTCTATTCCATGTACCACCAAATTCTTCTTACTACTGTTTCTTTCGGGTACTTCCATTCTTTCAGTTAATCTCGCCATTTCGTTCTTGAAATTTTTGTTTTCTTGCTTGATTTTATTGTTTCATTTCTTTTATTTCTACATTCATGTTGTCCAGTTTTTGCCCAATTCTCTCTCCTCGGCCATCCATAATATATAATTTTTGTCTAAGTTCTTCCATGAATTTCTCCATCTTTTTCTCTGTTTTCTTCTGTTAATCTTTTAACACTCACTTGTCTCTTTTATTGATCTTCTGAGGTCACTTCACTATTTATTTGTTCCTTAAGCTTCGCCCTCTATGTTTCTGTCCACGAGCTTGGCGTCACCAGTCTAGTTTTCTGCTCTCAACTTACTTAGTTCGGTCGCAAACCCAAAAATTCGTTGTCTTGACAAGGTTTAACCTGCATTCACAGCTACTCTACACCATTTCCATTTTTCAGAGCTTGATTTTGTTGTTGAAACACACCTTAGGAACCTGGAAGTTTTTAGCTACATACAATGCATGCAACAACCAGATCTATCGCTACTTGAACCACTAAAACTCCTTTTAATTTAATAAGTTTACAAGTGTAAAACACAATTTTAATAAATTTTACTGTTGGAATTGCAAATTAGTTATTTGAATTACAGGTAAATTACTTGAATTATTATCAGTGAATTAGTAGAATTACATGTGGACTACTTTTTGGAATTGCCTAAATTAGAATTAAAATGTACAGTCGCAGAATTAAAAATCCGGGCACCTAATATGATCCAGTGTATATCTTACTTTACTTTACTTATCACGTTACCTGGTGAAACTAGTCAAAGTCAAAATAATTACTCGTATATGACAGCATGCCTCATTGTTTAACTGTCAATTGCTAACCTAGAAACGCAAAGCCCAATTTACATTACCCAAAAATTGCAAAAACCCTTTATAAGACTCGCCCGGATTTTTATTCCGCGACTGTACAGGGTGTTTCAAATTCGTGGGTGACCGTTGGGATCTTGGAAACCGTTAGAGATTGATTGATTGATTGATTAAAAGCAGGGATTTTTGATGGGTTAGTAGTGAGCCCAGTTTTGCACTTCGACTCTGTGGTCTTTTGTGCCCCCCCCCTGACCCTATTAAAATAGATCTGCACCTTCAACGAGTTGTAGGATGTTTTTTACGAGGTGCTCGTGTGTGAGAGCTGCTCCATGTGGAGTTCCTCCGAAAAGTTGCTCTTTTGCGGAGTAACGCTGGACAGTCGAAGATTATGTGTGAGGCTGTCTCCTCCTCTTCCTGACATAACCTACAGAGTATGTCCCCTCTGTATATGCCTGTTTTGTGTAGGTGTTTTCTCAGGTGACAGTGTCCTGTGACTAGTCCTACCAGCCGTCTGATCTGAGTTCGTCCTAGATGGAGGACATCAGTTGTTAGTCTGCGAGAAGGCGTTCTAATTATTTCCTTCCCCAGTGTTTGTCCCTGTGTAGCATCACAGCGAGAAGCGTGTTGTCTAGCGGTCCATTTTTCTATCGCTGTTCGGATGCTTTGTTTGGGTATATCAAATACAGGTTCTGGGCCTATAAATGGGGTAGATGCACAAGCTAAACAGTGTTCTTTTCAGATAGGAGTGTCAGGTTACTTAAGCATTCTCTTGTTAGCACAGAGCTTACACGAGGTGATTCAAGCGCTTTCAATGCCGCTTGACTGTCAGAAAGTATGCTTATGCGTTGTTGGGTATACCCGCGTTTTGCATTTTCCTGGACGCATTGCATTATAGCAAAGATTTCAGCTTGAAAGACTGTGGCTTTGGTCCCAAGAGATACACTAATGTCCTCTTTTGGTCTTACGCCATGTATTCCAGCACCCGTGCCCTCTGCTGTTCGGGATCCATCTGTATACCAAACTAGCCCGTTGGGCAGGTGGGTTGAGGTTTCTTGGGTCCAGTCATTGCGATCGTACCTCACAGTAAAAGGTTTGTCAAAGGAATACTCTAGAAGGCTGTAGTCTGAGCCCATTTTTAAGATGGGGTTATCTTCGCCCACTTCCTGTATCCGTTTGTGTCCGCACCGTTCCTGGTTGGTGTTCCAGTTTCCGGTGGTTTTCATTCTGTATGCTCCAATCTGGGTTTCCCCTTTTAGATATATGTCTACAGGTGTTAGTCCCAAGAGAGCTTCCATAGATGCTGTTGGAGTGCTATTCATAACTTCACAGATGCACAAACAAGCCAGTCTATGTATCCTGGATAGTTTTTTAATTGCTGTTTTCTGTTCTACCTTTGGCCACCATACCAAGGTGCCATAGGATACCACGGGTCTGACTACTGTTATGTAGTACCAATGAACCGTCATTGGTTTCAGTCCCCATGTTTTACCAAACATGCGTCTACCCATCATGAGGGCCATTTTTGCTTTGTTTGCTATTTTATGTAGGTGTGCATTCCAGTTTAGTTTTGCATCTAGGGTAATACCCAGATATTTAACTTCCTGGCTAACCTGAATTCTTTCACCAAAGATTGTAAGGTTGTTGAAGGCCTCTACATTTCTTTTCTTGGTGAAAGGTATTATAGATGTTTTGCTAGGGTTTACCTTGAGGTTTTCCCTGTTGCACCATCCCTGAGTGATGTTCAGTGCCCTTTACATGAGGGTCGCAATGATGGTTGGATACTTGCCCCTTATGAGAATGACTATGTCATCTGCATAACCTTGGGTGTAGAACCCTTCATCATTGAGTGTCTGCAGGAAATCGTTTACTACCATGTTTTACAGTAGTGGGGATAGAACACCCCCTTGTGGACAACCTCTGACAGCACGTGCCTTGAGGGATTCTTCTCCCAAATCGGCCTGTATCTGGCGTCCCTCTAACATGGTTTTTATCCATCTGTTTGTGATATCGTCAACGCCATGTCTTAGGGTTGCAGTCATTATTGATTCATAGGAGGTACTATCAAATGCTCCTTCTATGTCCAGGAAAGCAGTTAGGGCTACTTCCTTGTTGGTTATCGACACTTCTACCCTACTGAGTAGGTTGTGAAGTGCCGATTCGCATGATTTTGCTGGTTGATATGCATATTGGCTACGATGTATGGGGTTGTCCTTCCAGACCCCATCTCGTATGTGCCTGTCTACCAGTTTTTCCATAGTATTTAGACAGAAAGACATTAGGCTAATCGGTCTATATGCCCTTGCCGTACACCTTGCACGATGCTCGCCCTGGTTTGGGACTGAAGACGACCTTGATCGGTCTCCAGGCCAGTGGCAAGTAGTTTCCCGCTAGGCATAGGCGAAAGATCTTAATTAGGATTGGTACCAGAAGGTCTATTCCCCGCTGCAGTAGAGCGGGGAAGATTCCATCTGGTCCGGGTGATTTATAAGGTGAGAAGGATTTTACAGCCCACTGTACCTTGCTATGACTGATCACTTCCCTAGCTACCTTCCACTCGTCTCTCGCGGGCCTCTTTGAGAAGTTGCTAGGGATTGGCTGTGATGTTATGTTAGCCTGATCAGCCATCAGTGCTACTGGAAAGTGTGCTTGAATTAGCATTTCCATGGTTTCCCTTTCACTGGTTGTGTATTCCTGTGTCGGTTTTAGCATGTTTCCGACTGGATTTAAAGGGTCTTCTGACAGAACTTTGTGGAGGCGTGCTGTTTCTGTGGTGCCTTCAATGTCCCCACAGAAGCTCCTCCATTGGTCTGGTTTTGCTTTTCTCAGAGCTTTTTTATATTCGGTTAGAGCCTAGGCGTGTTGGCCCCACTCTCCGGTCCTTTTTGCTCTGTTAAAGAGTTTGCGTGCTCTTTTCCTCAGGTTGGCCAGGTGTTCATTCCATTATATGACCTTCCTGTTGGTCTGTCTCTTTATTAATGGACAGTTGTTTTCATATGAGGCTAACCTATATATAACCCCATACTAATATGGCGTCATTCATTTGGTCCACAATTACCTCAATGTCTGCTGGTGTATGGATATGGGTTTTAACATTGGATAACTTGCTAAGAAGTTCCTCCCAGTATGCAGCCCAATCAGTTTTCCTGGGATTTCGATAGGTCATTGTTGCCTTTTCAAAATCTGCCAGCAAGTACTCAATGTGTCTGTGATCAGACAGTGATGGTTCGTCAGATACGCGCCATTGTATTACTCTGTCTTGCAGTCCAGCCGTGGCCAGAGTTATGTCAATGACTTCTTGCCGATGTCGAGGTACAAAAGTGGGCTCACTACCTCGGTTAAGTATTTGTAAGTTATTACCTACCAAATATTCCAGGAGATCGGTTCCTCTCTGGTTTGTGTCCGTGCTGCCCCATGCAGTATTGTGCGCATTGGCATCGCAGCCTGCTAAGAACTGGAGGCGGTTGGCCTAGCAGAACGTTACAGTTTCCATCAACTCTGTGCTTGGTGGAGGGTTGATGGTTGATGGCATCGTAGGGAAGGTATACGGAGGATATCACTACCTGCCTCTCGTTGCCCTCCCTGACTTGTTTCAGTTTAATGGTTGTTAGATCCTTAAAACATAAGTTGTACAGAGCCATGTATTTTACCACCCGTCTTACATAAATACATGTCCTGGGTATATCCGAGGATTTATCGTATATTAACTCACCTCTGGCTTGTCCGAGTCCCATTATTTGGCCCCTTACTATCCATGGTTCTTGGATGAGGGCCACATCAATGTCCTCGGTTTGTAACCGGCTGCATAATACAGCCGTGGCTCCCCTACTGTGTTGGAGGTTTACTTGCAGTAGCCTCAGGACACTTGCTGGTGCTAGCGCCATCTTGTCCGTCAGGGGTAGGTGCAGATAGACATCTGAACGTTGCTCTACCTAGGCCTAGACATGGCTTCATGTTCAGGTTACGGAGAGTGGTTAGGGATGTCTCGTCGATCAACATGATCAGTGCCCTGCCTTTAGACTCCGATACACTGTTGATGACTCGCTAGTCCTCTGTCTTCAGCCCCTTGTTCTGGGTCTTAAGGAGATCAAGGATATCCTTCTGCGGTTTGGTACTAAAGGGTTTGGGAGCCCACGTAAGTACTTTGGCCGCATTCACGATCACCTTGGCTGGTCCTACTCTGAGCCTAGCTCCCTCCCACAGCTGGAGGTTTGGAGTCGTGGTTGTCAGCCATGACTTCGTTTCCTCGCTCTTGCAGGAGAGGATAACTGCACCTTTATCAAAGTAGCAGCTGTTGAACTGCGGTCCTGTTCCTTCCCCTCCGGGTTAGATTTGTCCCAACAGTGCGGACTGAACTTCTTCGGCTTGTTCCTCCGTCAGGCGTGTCTCTAAGAAGTCCTGAGGAGCTATAGCCATTTTTAATCCTTTAAGGGCTTCCTTAAAGGTTTCTTTCCTCACTGCATTATCATCAGTGCAGGAACTTTTTGCAGTTGTAGCGGTTTGGGAGTTTGGTGTGCTCCCATTGGACCTCGGCCTCTTTTTAGAAGGTGTAGTAGCCAGTACGCCTGAGCCGCCAGCTATTTCTCCTTTCTTAGAAGGTGTAGTAACCGGTACGACTGAGCCGCCAGCTATTTCACCTTTCTTAACACTGCCGGTGGGAGCGTGTGAGCTTCCGTCACGGTTTGTGTTAGGTTTCTTGGGGTTCTTTCTCCTATGGCGTATGGGTTCGCCAAGAGCTTTGGCCCTCTCGATTGCGGCTTTCCGTCTCTGTGCTGCAGAAAGCCGTTGCAGTAACACCTTTTCGATTTTGGAGGTTAGGGTATCAGCCTCCGAATCGACGGTGGTTCCCTCCTAAGTTATGGTTTTTTCAGCCACATCTGATGTGGGTGATTTCAGCAGGGCTTCTTCATCCCCGCTGGATAGGTTAGGTAATATGTCTTCGTTATCCATATTGTTCCCACGAGTATGGGGAAAAGGGTTACGACACTCACGGAGCCCCCTGCATGCGTGAAAAGCTAAATACAACGGAGTGCGCCAGGTGCCCCGAGGTTGGTCGCTAGGGACCAGATCGCCTCCTGGCCATTCATCCCTTCGGTGCGCACCGTACCTTGGGATTAGGGGGGTTTTTATAGTGGGGCCCCATCCACACGAACCAGGCGGTTAAGCCCAGTTTCCCGTGCCCCAGGTTGACACTACCCTGAGCGCCCGATGGCCACTTAGGGGTCGTTGCATCAAACACTAGTGGTTTACGGTATGTGAGTTGGTCTGCGACAGCTGTGCTGCTAACCAGTCATTCCCGTAAAGGGTCGTGGCTTTTCCCCTATCCGCCACCTGGGGACGCACCCGGTCGGCGCTCAACCGACATGGCAATTAAGCCATGCTCTCGGGAAAAAAACCGTAAGAGATACGAAAAAGTTTAAATTATGGCAAAGTTGAGCATTTTTACGTAATTTTTGCCTCGAAATATTCAAAAACTATAAAAAATGATAGATGTTCATTCTTGGAATTACGCGTTTTTTCGAAAATTAAAATAAAAAGTCCAGGTTCGTATTTAAAAAAATTAAGTTGATGATGGAAGCTGGAAGACGAAACGTCGAATATACAATCTAAAAGCACCAGCGTGTAGTGCAGGAAAAGTGATTATGGATATGTTAAATTAGTTTCGCATTATTTCTTTAAATAAATCTCAGAAGCAAGAAAAAACGAATTTTTAATATTTCGGTTTTTGTCGAATATCTTCGGAAATACTCGGAATTTTCAAAATTTCAAAACGGAATTTTAATAAGCTCTAAATTGCTCAACTTTGCCATTATCTAAACTTTCTCGTATCTCTTACGGTTTCCAAGATCCCAATGGTCAGCCACGAATTTGGGACACCCTGTACACAATTTTTTCCAGTAGCCAACACCACGGGTTACATAGTCTGACCAACAATCGGATTCCTTACGTTCGAATCCCACCGACTGCAATTTTCTTTCGTTGCGAATTAATGTAACTTGTATTGCTAAGCGTTTCTTTTTGCTGTTTCAGTATTATTAGCAGCATTAAGGTATTTTTATCTATTTTGCATATAATTTTAAACACAGTTAGATATTTTTTGTTCATTCCCAGCGCGTCTTTGTCTGAACATTTTGGGCTAAATATGTCTCTGTATAGTTTTGAATAAGTTTGCGAACACAGCTTCCGCGTTTTTATCGCGGTTTTTTTAAGCGACAGCTGCCCGCGTCTCATTTCTTCTCGCGTGTCCCAAAAAAAATGCCGCCGATTGCCTAGGCGAATTCGTGTCATATAATGCACTTGTATACCGTGTTATTTTTGCAGAGACGTGATCTGGAGTGTTTCTTGGATTCGTTGTGTTGTCACAGTCTGCAGCTGCCGTTACGTATCAAAAACTTTTTGCTCTACAATGGCGACAGGGTACGCATGCGTGTAAGAAAGAGCTAAGTAGGTCGCTCTGGCTTGAGAGTCGGAAAACGAATATAAAGTTATTGGACACTCGCTATCGAAATACAGTTTAGTCAACACTTGTAAATTTTTGTTGTCCCGGAAGTTCTTGTGTGGGAAGGCTGTTGGGTCGCTATTAGGAGTGCCACTAAGTCCTTTGGAGCCATATTACGGATCTGCAGTTTGCACTAATTTCTTTCATTAAGCATTACTGATTTGAAGCGTACTTCGTGTTTAATGATTTATATGCGACTTTATTCGAGCTTAATAATTCTTAATAGACTGAGGCGATAAACGCAAAGCGCGAATTTAGGGACAGAAACGTAAAGCAAGAAGTTTGTGAAGACTGCACCGGTTCAACTGTTTAAGATGCCTTTTTGGCAACTCTATTGAGCGATACTAGTGTGGTCGCAGCCTGGAGTTAGAAAATCATTGTTGAACACACCGTGTAGCTGTCCTGGATTTGGCCTGAACCTTCATCAAATAGGATTAGAGCAGCTTTAATTTTTCCTTGAGCATCAGCCTCTCTGGTGTTACAGAACAGCACATTACCAAGTTTGTAAACGTAAGTACCAGGACCCTGCTTTGGCAGTGGATAAAGCAAATCCAAACAACTAAAGGTTATTATTATACCATCTACTCTACAAACTACCCTGATAATACAGCACATGGTCGGTCAGCGGTTATCGTTAAAAATCACATCTCACACCATCTCTCTGTTCTCGTTTTTTGCCAGTTCAGCAATGTATGCTATGTATGGCAGTGTTCATTAATGTTTGTCACACTAAAGTCACTATCGGTTTTGACACCTTTATTCACTGATATTTAGGATAACCGTTTAGAATTGGTTCGCGCAACCAATCTCGCACATATTTTTTTTTACTTTTTTTTTTATTTTTAAGAATTGTTTGTGTACTTCATAAGGTAATGGGTTAGTAGAGACTGTAACGTATTATTTTTAACCACCGTCGTAATTGATAAGGTCTACTGGTAACTTTCGTTTTAACCTTGTGTATTTGTTTTGTACCGAGTCTGTAGTATACTGCACCACTGCACTGGTCAATATTATTATAGAATTTCTTTGTTGTATTTGTTATGAATTCTTCTACTGTGGGCATCTCTGTCTCCCTATGTATTTGGGAGTTTCTAACAAACCACTCTGCATTGGTTATGATGCGTAATATCTTATTTTGTAGGACTTGTAATTTATTTAAGTTAGTTTTAGAAGTTGCGCACCAGATACTGCAACCATATGTGAAGATTGGTCTGATTAGCGACGTATATAAGAGGTGTCCACATTTTATTTTAAGTGGTGATCTTCTGTTCAATATAGGATAAAGCATGCCAAGGCTGGCATAAGACTCAGACAATTTCTTATTAATATGATAACTCCAGCTTAGCTTCCGATCAAGGTAAATCCCAAGGTACCGGACAGCATTATCTTTAGCATTCCATGGTATAGAAATATTATTGATAATTATATTTGGTGGGTCTTGAGGTTTTCTAAGAGTAAAGATTTTGCATTCGCATTTATCAGCGTTTATGTTAATGCACCAGTTGTGGAACCATAGGCTCAGTTGATCGAGACTTATTTGAAGTTTACGAGCAGCTAGGGTGATATCTGAATCTTGAGCAATTATAGCTGCGTCATCAGCATACATGGCTATATCTGTGTTAGGTGTTTTTTGTATATCATACATAAATAGATTGAAAAGAATAGGGCCTAATATGGATCCTTGCGGTACCCCGGCATTAATGCTGCGAGCTGTTGAGTTGTGCGAGTTGATTCTAACTTGAAAGGTTCTGTATGTGAGAAATGATTTAATGATCAGTAACAAATAAGAGGGAACAGTTATGGTTATCATTTTGTATATCAGGCCATCTGTCCAGAGTCGATCAAAAGCCTGGGCAACATCTATAAAGGCTATTAATGTGTGCAGTTTGTTTTCGAACCCTAATTCGAGTTTTTCAGTAATGCGCAGTATTTGGTGATTTGTCGAGTGCGAGCCTCTAAATCCAAATTGTTGTGGTAGTACGTTGTTAATTTCTAAGAACTCTTTCAGTCGTGATTGAATGATTCTTTCAAGAAGTTTGGACACCATTGACAACAAGCTAATTGGGCGGTAATTTGCAGGGTTGTTAGGCTGCTTGCCAGGTTTATGAAACATCAGAATTATTGCTTGCTTCCAGACAGTTGGGAAATATCCGATTCGTAAACAAGCATTAAATATAGCTGTTAGAAACAATACTGATTTTTTAGATAAGTTTTTGAGAAGGACGTTAGGTATCAGGTCTTTCCCGGGCGCTTTTCTTAACTTAAGCGCTTTAATGTACTGTTTAACTTCTAATGGAGATACTGGGGCTATGGGTTCTACGATGTTTGCTCTAATGTTATTTACTTCATGTTTTACGTGATCAATGTTTGTGCTGTTATTGTATGAAGAGATAAATTTGTTTTCCAATTGCTGAGCAAATACTTCACATTTGTCGGCATCGTCTGTATACGTAGTGTCATTAATTCGAAGTGGTGGAATAATAGTCGGCTGTTTTAGGATCTTTCTGGTGGCCCTCCACATGTTCGAGTCCCCAGGGTTTAGAGATTCTATATAAAAATTGTAGGAAGCTATTCTGTATTTGTCCAGTTCAATTTTTACTGTCCGAATCAATCCGTTAAGGCCAGTTTTGACTGCAGGGTCTCTAGTATTTTGCCAATGTCGGCGTGCAGTATGCTTTTCTTTAATAAGCTTTTGTATATGTACTGGTGGGCTATGGTCATTTAATGCCCTGTGTGGTCGGCTCGCTACTGTGGCTCCTTGGACTGCTATAGCGACCTCCTTCTCAAAGGATGCAATCGCTTTATTTATGTCCTCTTCATTGTTTAAAGTTGTTGGGCATGTAATCCGATTATCCATTATGGTTCGAAAATGTTCCCAATCAATTGGGCCTAATTTAGGAAGTTTAGGGTAGTAGTGAGCAGCACAGTTTAAAGTGAACACGACAGGCAGATGATCTGAATCAAGTTCTGTCAGGACAGTCTGAGTTATAGGAAGAGTAAGGTTTTTGTGTAATATGATATCTAAAATATCTGGCAATTGGTTATATCTGTAAGGGAAATATGTGTATTCACTGGGTGCGGATATTTGAACCGCTAATTGGGAGGTGATATTATTTAGCTTAATTCCATTTTGATTATTTGTTCTACATCCCCAGTTTGTATGCTTGCAGTTAAGGTCACCTGCTAGTATTGTAGGAAGCGAGTCTGTAAAAATGTTATTTAGTTCGCTTGTATTTAGCTTATTCCTTGGTGGTTTGTATACAGAAATTATTTTAAGTGGAGAGTTATTTATCATATTTATTTTAACAGCTACAGCTTCTATGAGTTGGACATTTTCTAAGATGATAGAGCTTGCCACTAGGTTACGCTTAATAATTATTGCCGAGCCGCCCCAGCCTATTGCATTTTCCCGATCCTTTCGGAAAATATGGTATCCGGGTACAGTAAACCTTTCATTTTCAATTAAGTGTGTTTCGGTAATGCAGGCGATGTCAATACCGTGTCTGGCAATAAACGAAATAAATGTTGACCTCTGGGCTTTTAATCCATTTGAGTTCCAGTTTAGGAGTGTTAATTGTTGGATTGGAAAATTATTATTTGCTGACATTTTGAAGCAACATAGGAATGAGGGACATAATAAAGTTTTTTATTTGATCAAGATAAGGTGTTATTAATTCAAGAATAGTTTTGAAAATTTTTGATGTGTGGGAATCCGGATGAGTTGCACCAGTGTCAGCTACTTGAGAGTTCAATGTGTTAAGGTTGTTGGCTACAGTTTGTGCGGTTGGAGGTAATGTTCCGGGTTATAGTGGCATTGGGATTTGATGGCCTCACCGTAGGGAATGTCGGTTTGTTGTTTAACTTCCTAATATATGAACAGCCCCTGTAGTTGGCCGTATGTTCTCCGCCACAGTTTACACACTGTGGCTTGTCTACATCTTTAAGTTTTGTGAATTTCGTGTAATGATGGTGCCCAGTACATTTAACACAGCGTGGCTGTAAGTGGCAGTAATTTTTTGTGTGGCCAATTAGCTGGCAGTTTGTACATTGTGGGGTGTCATTATTTTTGTGCCGTGGTTCTGTTGTTACTACACAGTGTAATAATCTATTCAAATTGAATATGTCTTTGGCTTTATCCGTTTTGTTTAGTTCAACAGCGATTAAAGGCATTGCCATTTTTTTATGATTTAATAATCGAGTTGTTTTTACAACGGGGTAGCTAAGATTAATTAGGGCAGCTTTGACATCTTCATCGGTGATGGATATTGGTACATTACGTATTATCGCAGATATATTAGCATTATCAGGGTTACGGTAAGTATAATAACTTACCTTTTGTTCATCATAGAATTTCGTGAGGCTTCTAAAGTCGTCGATGTTTGTTAAGTTCAGTCGTAACTGATTACCTTTGTAGGTGGTAGTAAAATCTTGCTTAACTTGTGTTTTAATATCTTGGACTATGTTTTGGTAATGTGTTCCGTTGGGTAGATATATCGGAGGAATTTTTTGTTTTACTGTATCACTATTGGGGACTTGGGTTTGTGAAGTATTTTCAGATATTTTCTTGGATGACAAAGAATAGAATCTGTTTTCGGCTACGAGAGAGTTTGTGTTAAAAAGATAGCGTTTATTTGTGTCGCTATCTTGTGGCGATGTCAAAGGTCGCTTATTTTTATTTGTTTCAGCATGTGGTATGTCCTGTTCTTCCATAGGTGTGGGATTTGTAATAGCATTTACGCCTTTATAAATCATGGTTGGTGGATTTAATTTAAATCCATTTGTTTCCGTCTTGTTTGAGATAGCATTAATTGTGTTATTAATCTCACAGTTGTTTAGATTGAAATATATCCGTTATTTATTTATTTGGTTTAACCGCAATCGCCACTGCAGAGCAGCGATTGCGGCGTATCGCGCACTGATATTTAACTGCTATTAGTTTAAGAGGTGTTACAGATTAGTAATATAACAAGCAATCCAGTGAGACAAATGTCTCATTTAAAAAAACAAAAAAGACCGTTTTTCAAATAGAACGCGTATTAAATAAAAACTGTACCCAGACCTGGAAGGTGTCAAAGTGGTTGCCTAACCGATCGACGTTTTAAGGCGCAGAGGGTCGCAGCTCCGTTTGGCTGCTGAAACATTTTTATTTAATACGCGTTCTAATTTGAAAAACGGTCTTTTTTGTGATTTATCGAAAACCGGAAGTGTCACGTGACTGAAATTCGGTTCCTGAGCTGACATGACCATTCCAAACATATAACTTTAATAACTTTTTTCTCTATCTCTTACGGTTTGGATGCTGAAACAGCGTCCCGGACGGACGGACGGACGGACAGACAAGTCTATTAGATAAAGGATGAATGTTTTAAATAGTTATGTATTTTAAGCACAAACAAGTTTAATAAGCACGAGAGAGCTCACATACGTCCGAACGCAACTCTATCGCACGCGGGACTCCATCTCACACCATGAACCACCTAAATTCTAAACCGAATGAATACTAGCTGCAAATGTGGAAATAAATGATCTGTCTTGGTCAGTTGACATCCAAGAGATCGAATTACTTTCATTCAGTACCAAACGTTTTCCAGTACTTAAGAGTTAAATTTATTGGCGGAAGTGACTGGAATTCCAAACACACGCACTGGGGCTCAAGACTCACCACAACTAACGGCAGAAACCTCCTAAGAACTATGACCGACAACAACTATGACTTTCTCTCTACTGGCGAGCCAACGTACTGGCCAGCAGACCAAGACAAAGTTCCAGATCTGTTGGACTTTTTCGTAATGTATGGTATATTAACCAATTACACTAGGGTTGAGTCGAATAATGACATGACATCTGATCATTCGCCAATCACAATGACACTAAGCAGAAAGAAAAGCTTTATATTCTCACTAACAAAAGAACGAACTGGGACACATTCCAAACCTTCATTGAAGAAAACATAAGTTTACAGTTGCGAATAAAACAACCATCATATCTTGATACAGCAGTCCACTATCAAACTAACCTTAACCAGGAGTCCACTTCTAGTCCAGACAAAGATACGCCCGAAAGTAACAATATCCCACTATATAAAAGGGAACTAGTGGCTGAAAAACGTAGAGTTCGGGCGCGATCAAAAAGATTACGAAGTGTAGCCGACAAAACAATATACAACAGATTAACACGAAAACTCAGAGAAACCCTTCAAGAACACAAAAATAATTCGTTCCAAAATTACATTACGAACCTAAATAAAAATGATCATTTTATGGGAGCAACCAAAAAAACTAAAAAGATCTCAAGTTCACATTCCGCCAATTTTGAGCGAAGATAGTACGTGGGCCAGATCGAATAAAGAGAAAGCGGGTACATTCGCAGAATACTTCTCACATGTCTTCAAACCATTCGAACCATCACCAGCCCACAACAATCAAAAAGCTGAAACTTTTCTAGATGCACCATGCCAGATGTCCCTCCCTATAAAATAATTCTCTCCAGCTGAAGTAAAATTCGAAATTAACAAATTGAAACAGTTTAAAGCTCCACGACATGATTTAATAACGAGCAAAATTCTGAAAATGCTGCCACAGAAAGCTTGTCAGGCCATTTTGCAGTCTTCAGCAATTCAGTTAACCATTTAAGCCTTTCGAGCAGCCTGAGTGTACTTCAAATCCTTTTTAGATATTTTTCATCGCATAACATTGTAACGCCAGTAAGCATAATGATTTTGTAGACCCCTGATATTATTGTTGATAATTTGTAGCATTTTGGACATCCCTTCTAGTTTTGTTTCGGCAGTTGCATGTTAAGCACCTCTATATTTCGAACATTTAAAAATTGAGCCTGTGGTTACGACAAGGATGGCTATCGCTGGCTTCGCGGCGAACGATGGCGTTACTGACGTATTCTACGCTCTGATTAACTGTCCATTTTTGATTCATTCAGCCTCGAGCCGTCGAACTAGTAAGTTGGAATTTACGATCTGGTGCGGCGTCCCCGCGCTTGACGCGGGGGCGTCGGCTTTTCCCGTTTGTGCTGTTACAGTGTTTTCTGTGATCATATAAACTGTGTTTGTCTCGCGGCAGTTCCCAGGGAGACGTGTTTCAGTGAGCTCGTGTGGTAGCAGTCCGTTTTCTTCTTACGTGCCGCTGCGGCTAGTACAGTGTTATGTAGGCTTGTAAAGTCAATTAGTCCGCCGATACTAATTAGGCGGGATTCCGATCTCTGTATTCACCCATGTAACGGCTACGCTGTCAACTGTTTGCATAACCAAGTGAGGTCAACGCAAAATTTACTCCGAAAGGCGACCCATTAGGACATGCAGCCATTTCCTGTCTCGCTTTAGCCACGTTAGGTGCAAGATACCTGTCCGACTCTTATGTGGAGTGCTTCCTCGCCCGCTATCGGCCGAACTAACAAGGTAACGATCTGTAATAACCTTTGTGCCACAGCCAGCGTTAATTACGCCGCTTCTTGCATTTAAATTTTCTGTAAATACAATGTTAGTGTAACGTACACTCCGCCTAAAAATCACTGTTGCGAGTTAACGCTTGCTCTGTCGACCAGCTATAATTACACAGCTTCTTGCATTTAAATTTGCTGTAAATACAACGTTAGTGTAACGTACACTCCGCCTAAAAATCACTGTTGCGAGTTAACGCTTGCTCTGTGAGCCAGCTTTAATTACGCCGCTTCGTGCATTCAAATTTGCTGTAAATACAATATTAGTGTAACGTACACTCCGTCTAAAATTCATTGTGGCGAGTTAACGCTTGCTTTGTCGGCCAGCTTTAATTACGCCGCTTCTTGCATTCAAACTTGCTGTAAATACAATGTTAGTGTAACTTACACTCCGTCCAAAATTCATTGTGGCGAGTTAACGCATGTTCTACCAGCCAACTTTACTAATATCGCATGCATTACGCAAATTCGCTTGTGAAATAGTGCAGTGCAACGTACACTCTGACCAAAAATTCACTGTTGTGTGGTAACCTTTGTGCAGTCTGCCCGTTTTAATTATATTGCATTCATTGTCCAAATCTATCATTCCGTATTGCCAGTTTGCGTCACCGGGCGGCTTTGTGTGTCGTAATACAGGGCACTCGGATGACCCGGGGCCAAATTCAGGCTTTGCTCTTACGCGTCACGGCGTCGCGCCGTTGGGCTTAAGCCTACGTTTACCCTTCATTCCCGACCTGGATCTGGCGTTCGGCTCGACTGTGCGCCGCCACCTCTAACATTAAGCGCTTTCCCAGCTGGGCGAATAAACATCAACAAAATCAAATCTACGCAAGTTACCTTCACCACGAAAACCACCACATGTCCGCCAGTCAATATCGATGGTGCCTGTCCCTGTGAAGAAAGAAGTGAAATATTTGGGACTTCACCTAGACCAGAAATTAACATGGAGAAAACACATACAAGCAAAAAGACAGCAATTAAACATTAAATTTAGGCAGATGTATTGACTGCTCGGTAGCAGATCATCATTATCAACTGAGAACAAACTGCTGCTGTACAAACGCATACTAAAACCAATATGGACATATGGCATTCAGCTGTGGGAATGCGCCAAGAAATCCAATATCAGCATTATCCAGAGGTTTCAAAGATCATACGCCCAATAATCAACGCACCCTGATATGTTACCAACCAAACCATTCACGAAGATCTGGGAGTACCTTTCTTGCAGGACGAGATCCACCGATTGGCTGCCAACTATCACGCAAGCACTCACGGACACCCGAATGAGTATGGCAAAGAAAACTTACACTTCCCACCTTCATGATACGCCCCTAAGAAATCGTCGCTCCCGTCGACGTGCGTTATTCCAAGATGTCCGGAGGTGTTATGACTTTCTCTTTTTGTACTACAGCATAATCGCCAACAGGATTTCAGCTCGTTCAAACAGCTTATAATTGTTGAAATAGTAAAGTAGCTTTTGTCTCACACTCTTTTACGCACACAGACGGTTCGCCGAAAAGAAAATTGTAAAAGAATGGTCTACTCACACACTTTTAATGCGCGTAAGATACTCATAAGTTTACATAGAACTTGACATAAGAATTTAATTGTACTAATAGTTCTAATTCGAACCGTCTTGGATTCAACTCGTAACATTTTATAAACAGAATTCGAGAATCGTAAGCGAAATGTCCCCCTAAAATCTCTTACAAACCTATTTATACTAAAAAATAATGACGCCCTAAAAGGTTCGTCTTTTGTTTTTCCTACCGCAGCTGACTGCCCGAAAATTTGTTATGCCGCAAAAAGTTGGTTATAAACAAAACACAGTCGCAAAGTCACGTCATACAGAAACTGGTAAAATCAACACAAAACTAGCAACTAGCTAGTTGCACATTTGGAACTTAAAGAACTCACGCACTTCGACGTAGCTGTGCAAATTTCACTTTATCGTGACCTTTTGCTATCTGACTCAATACAAATTTACCTATTTCATATGTTTGTTACATATGTTGTTCTTTTAAGATTGTTACAGCATGACAGCGATTTTACGACAAAACCGTCAATAAAACTACAAAATCGGGAAAATACGCAGATTCGCTGTCCCAACCCCGTTACGATAAACTGTAACAAAAGGTTTGCCGGCTAAAATGCAGTGAAGAAGGGCGATTCTTTACGACCTTGGATTAAAGAAAAAAGATGTTAAATATTGATGAACCACCCCAAACGGACTAAATCAGGAAACAAAATCAGCAACACAGGTGAACGCACTCTAAATGTGGAAGCGAGTGATTCACCTTTCTACCTCTACCTTGGCACAGCTTGAGGTAGCAACTGCAACAGCTGAATTGAACCTATATCTCGTTACACTTGCTTACAATCCATCTGATTTCCTGTACATCAAAACAAAACACAAAAGTGCATGCAAACGCCAATGAAAAACATAAGTGACAAACAAACTCTACTAAAATTATAAAAATATGTATATGACAATGAACATGAACATGTTTACTGGTTACAGTTAAAAATAATAGGCCAAAGGGGTTAGTTAGGTTAAATTGCGACGTTTTAGCTCAACACAGGGGTAAAATGACGATAAGGCTACATTCCGAACAGTAATATTTTTAAATATTTCACAAAAGCACTACGTTGCATGATCAACATTAGTAACAGTTACTCAAATAATGGCACGACAACGTTTACTTGAACTTAAAGAGCAAAAAAATGTGTAGGCAATATTTGACGGTATTGTTCAACATTTTACAATTTCAATCAACCAAAGTCGTCAAAACAACAGATCGAAAATCACTTCACTATACAGTTATCAATATTACACGTACTAGGAACTAACAAATACCTGATAGGAAGTCATATGTTCTAAATTACGTTGTTCTTGTCCAGTTACAGATCGCATCCTAAGCCATTGCCACGAAATGCGAACAGGAACTGCTGGGAAACCAAAGGAAGGAGCGATAACCGAGCGGAAGGGTGGCGTACAAATAAAGCACCTTTACTATAAGCAGGTTCGGTATGGCGACTTAGGGCTCCATTACACTGGCAGGCTTAGCACAACGATGAAGTTTTCCCTTTAAGATCCACTATAACCGTGTTAACGGAGATGCTTAGCTCCAACGGTACGGAAAACTTGGCTAAGCGTTCACCGCGAACCACTATGCACTGAGCTCGATGACAGCAACAAGGTAGTTTCACAACTTACGACAGTTTCGATTTACGCTGCTAGGCATTCTCCTCGCCGGGATTCAACGCCCAACCTTGAGCAGGATCTCAAGGCCCGAGGTTGAACGATGCTTTTAGCCTAAGATCCCAGACGCCAAAATGAATTGCGCAGCCGCTATTTAACTTGTTCCTTGTTTCACTTATGCGGAACGCTCGGAGTTCCAACATAACAAAACCTTGACTCGACAGTTCCCAAGAAAACTCGGGGAAGTTTTGGGGCTGTCTAAACAACAAAATTCTGAGAATGCAATCGCTTCGCATGCGGGAATAGTTTACTTCACCTCAAGAAGAAACAAAGCTCAATTTAGAATTGAATTTCGACGAACATAAATGAACTTTATGGGAGGAAAAAAGGTTCGTATGGAGTCAAGGTTTGATTACTCCACTAAACTACGAATTTGGGCTTGTATTATGCGAAAAAAACAGGAACGTGCTAATTACGAAGAATTCTCCTTACAAGATCTCAGCCTACGTAGCTCACTGTTCTAAACATATTTTGTAATGATTGCAAATAAAATGTATGTGTGTAAGACGTTAAAACTTCAAGTCCTATGGTTGTGCACATCTCACAATGATTGCGATTATTATAATGACAAAATCGTTTGTATTATTAAAATTTTTAATACCAACTTCCCTGCTTGTGTTTCTGCTTAGTATTCCTCATGAATTTAAAAGGAATGTCTTTCCTGCATTGCACATTCATATGTAATACATACAAGGTCATTCTTGTCCATGTGAAATATATAAATGATATGTATTAAATAGTACCCTGTTTATATCACAGCAATATATACACCATAACAATGAATGCTTTTGGTAGTTAAAAAATATTTAATTTTGTACATAAATAGTCTTAATCTACATAACAGTATAATTATAAATACACATAAATATGTCATCACAGTAATTAAACCATAGGTTGATAGTTCCTTAATGCTAGCAATAAATAGTTCCTATGCTAAAGTAACAAAAATATTATACAATTTTAAGATAAATTAAGGTATCTGCGTATTGGCTTTACGATCACTTGCTTTAAGTTCTTGTTGTATTTCTTCAAGAGTTTTGCCTTTTGTTTCTGGAACGCAGTAGTATGAAAACACTCCTCCAATAAAACAGCAAGCCGAAAAGAGATAAAATGGAACGAAGATACCAAAATGAAACGTCAACATTTGAAACATTTTCGACACTGATAATATGTAAATAGCAAACATAATGTTGAGAATACTCAAAGCCTTTCCTTTTATACTAGTAGAGAACAATTCTCCAAGCATCAAATTTGGAATGATTGCCAACCCTGCAGAACAGGCAATGATATAGGATAGCATACCTGTCAGAGGCACCCAAGTTAAATTCGAAGTATCGATATTAGTGTTTTGAGAAATGTAGAAGTATGTTGCTTCTATTGCTAAAACGACGCCACAAGCCATACTTGAAAACGTCATTAGGGGTTTTCTGCCCAATCTGTCGACAAACAATGCGCAGACACAAACGATTGCAAACAGAGCTCCGGAATAGATTATGGCTGAGGTGGATGGTGATAGATTCCCTCCAGCTTCATTGAACATATATTGGGTATATACTGCGAAAGCTGGAAGGCCACTGAATTGTTGTACTCCTCGAATGGCGATAGATATGAGTAAAGCTTTTCGGTTTGTTGGGATCGTAAATAAATCTCTGAGCGTTCCTGATTCCGAAATTTGGCGATTTACGGCATTTGTAAGCGAAACAAATTCGAATTCGACATCCTTCTTCCATCTGAGTATCCTTAAGGCGTTGCGAGCTTCATCCCGTTTCCCTTTCATTAGCAGAAAATAGGGGGATTCTGGTAAAGGAGCTGCCAATACTAAGTGGAGAATGGGCAAGCAACAAAAAATCATAGCTGTTGTTCTAATGTCACAATAGGAACCAACTATATTGACCCAAAATTGTCCAAAATAGATAGCGATGGTCACAAGATTTCCCCAAGAACCTCTAACATGGGGCTGTGCAAGTTCCGCCACGTACGTAGGTATTGCACAAAACAGGATGGCATCTCCTGCACCGCTTATAAATCTTGCTAAATATAATATATAAATATTATTTGCGGCTGCTATTAGAGTCCAACTTAAGAAATGAGGTACTGCTATAAGCATGACCGTTTTCTTTCTTCCGATCATGTCCACTAATAAAGCTACCAATGGAGATACGAGTATGTAGGAAATTGGAGGAATTACCGCAAAGTAAGAGGCTTCTTCTAATGTTATGACGTCTATGTGGGACGTGTTCGATATCAGTATTGGAATGGAAGGCGAAGTCCAGGAAAAGAAAGTTCCGACGGTGAAAGAAGCCATTGATGCTTAACAGAAAATTAAATTATTAGAATGATTGCGAAACATGGTTCATGTCAACTTACCGACGATAATTGTGAAAACTTGAGGCCAATCATGGCTATTACCATCATAGGGAATATAACGTTCGAGTAAATTATCGAGATACATAGTAACGAATGCAAAGGAAAACTGAAAATGTAATTTTATTCTCTTAGTTTTGTTAAATATTCTGTCTAATGACTGATGACTATGCAAATTGATAAGATGGGTGATAACAATAAATGCTGTTAAATCACTTCGAAAAAGTATATGAAAGTTGGAGTTATCTTGTTGAAATAACTCTTTGCATTTCGATAAAACGTGCAACTTGCGTCAAAACATTGTGGAGTTTGACATCACTTGTACAGGACGATAACTCTCACGTGCTCTTTGATAAGACGTTTGGTCTTATATTCTAAATTCAACACACTAAACAATTTAAGTTTTACATTCCCGACAGATGAATAATCAAATGAGATTATTTGGTGTGTATTTATATAACAAAAGGCAATAAATATGTAGTGATCTGTTTTTTTCTAAAAAAAGAATAAGTTAACAACAATTTTTTATAACCCTACTACATTAAGATACTTTTTGAAACATTGTTGTGGCGGTCTACTATTCATACCGTTTTATAAGCTACTTTGTCACAATAAAAAAATCAGTTCTTGGCTTTCTGTTTGTTATTTGGCAAAATTATTTATATTCCTATAATAGGTTTTAAGTGTGTAATGTTTTCCATCATAATACTAAATATTAAAGAAATTAAGAATCAAACTTTAGACTTCCAATATTTTCAAAAAATATAACACAAAGAATTTTATAATATTTTTTGTACTCGTACGTACGTTCGTAACATGCCATTTTTGTAGCACCCCGATATTTTTTTTTATAAATAATAGTTGCCACCGTGTAGAAATGTCCTAAATTGCAAATCAACGAATAACTTTGATACAAAACGTACATATTGTTGAGGGCAGGTGATTGCTGTAGCAGAAAACGCTACATCAGAGGAACAAGTAAGCTCCCCAAGTCCGCCTGCGGTGGTTTCCTGATTGTTGCAATGGACCATTGCACCAGCGATGAGCCTAAAAAAGTAAATGAGAGTATATGTAAAATGTTCCATCAGTAAACCTGCTCCAATAGTTGTTTAAAATTAAAGTTAGTTCGTCGTTGTTGTTTTAATGTGCAAAAATATTTATTTAGTATAAGGTTACCTGCATACCGGGTGGTTGGTCATACCCTTGAAGATAGACAATTTACATTGCTTATCACGGTTATGCGTATTTTTACTAAATTAAAGAGGATAATATTTCGCGTCGTTTAGTAGTAAAAACTAATAATTGTGTAATGTTACTTTTGCATACAAATATTATGTAATGGATGGCATATAAAAAGATTAAGTTTAAGATATTAACGATACAAGTTTGATTATGAGCATCTTAACGACACGAGTTTGATTGCCAAAAACGAGAAGGTGAGCCGAGTTTTGCGGAAATCAAACGAGTCTCGTTAAGTGCCATAAGCAAACGTGTATTGTTCAATATATTATTTTTATCAATAAATTTTGGTTCAATGTATTTCTTTATAGTTTTATACAACAAGAGTGAGGTAATACTCTTAACGATACTAAAATTAATTTGGTTAAGAGTCTATAACAACACTGATAAAGATAAATTTATTAATGCAAGACAAGGATCTGATATTATATTAAAGAAATTGATTAAAATATTTCACTGTTAGATCTACAAAGATGAATTTGAGTGTAATAAAAGGATATCAGAATTATTAACATGTATTTTGTAAAATAACGGAATAATTTGAATTCAGTTACACAATGAAAAATAAAAAACAGAAGGTTCTAAAATGATTTAAAAGTTACCTGAAATATAGTGGGAGATTAATAGCAAATACTTATTTGAGAAATGTTATTCAATATAGCGGATGTTACGAAATGTGATAATAAAATATAGAGTGTTGTACTGTAAAAATATGCAAAATGGATCACTAAGGAGATATGAATTATTATGTACACAATAGAAATTTTTGAGAGAAAAACATGTAATAAATTTTGTAAAAACTGAAATTTTGAAAATAAACCCTCTGTCTAATGTGATTTTATCATCTATTTTGGTGTGAGAAAGGGTTTACTCATAATGAAATTGGCGAGAAGAGAATACATGAAAATTTTAAAACTTGAAGAATGTAAAGAAGACGTGTATGGTAAGAAGAACATAATTTAAAATACTACAGGCTATTGAAATAATTTCTGGAATTGGATGTTGAGCTTAGTTTATTGTCGTATAATTATATCTTGTGAATTGGATAGCGTCAGCTGTATTTACTGGGAATAGGACACGGCGGCATTTTGGGGTGTGAGTGTGGTTTTTCATCTGATGGAGTTGAACTTGGCTGCACTTTTGTTGGAGTGGCATTTTGAGATTGGCACTAGTTGAGGTGACGTCCTGTGGTTTCTGACAGATCGGGATTCGTATGATTGGGATTGTCAACATCTTGTTTGGAAGGGATAGTGCCTTCACTGCTGGAGGATTTTGTTGAGGTTCGTGTTGCTGAATTGTAGAAAGAAGGCATTTACAAAGCTGTTTGCAGTTCTTGCAGTACGCTGAGCTTGTACTGTGATTACTCGGCAGTTGGTATAACTTACATTTGGATTTCTGAAAAGGTGGATTAAGTTCTTTGGACGAACTGTAGTCACAGGTATTTATTAAGCAAACTACAATAAACAGTAAATGATTGAAGTGTGGTAATTAATAAAAGGACTACTTACTATTTTAAGTTTATTGAATGACAGGTATTGCAATAAGGAGGTATTTGCAATTGATATTCCATGTACTTGACTTGAAGTGACACTAGCGTTCATTGAGGTTGTCTTTAAAATTTGACATAAGCTTTCATTAAACAAATGGTATTTCAGAAATAATAAACAGTCTTGATATTGCGTGAACCCACTTGTTTTAAGAGTAAAAATATTAATGATTCCTAAATAATGACTAACAATTCGTATCGTCAAATGTGACATATAAAAAACATCAAATAATTGTAATGTAAAATAATTACATATCCAACTGTTATTGCAGTGTAGTCAATCAGTATATAATTATACACCGTAACGTAAGACTTTAATAACTTTTTTAAGGAGGGGTGACTATTACAATATATCTATATAAATCCCCTTATCACCTGGTATATACCTCGGTATATAGTGAGCTACAAAACTAGTTTACTTTATTTATAAACTAAATAATAAAGGAATTATACCAAGTCACTTCTTGCCAAGAAAATGCTAAAATGCTCTATCTACACCTTATTTACTTTGTTTGTAAGTTAAATAGTAAAGAAGATATATGAAGTTACTTCTTGTGAAAACCAGTAGTGATGTTAAACAAAAATCATAAAATGGCACTTTTTGCTCACCTGCTTGTTTCACCATCTGCTATAGTTTTTCGAGTCTATGGGGATATTGTCTATTGTATACAATGTTGATTAAATTGGAACGAAGTGTCAAACTTAGTACTGATTATTTCCTTCATATCCATAATAATGCGTAATCACCATGGCTTCTGTAAGTTTAATAATGACTAAAATTCAAACGTCAAAATTTAACCGCGGTTAAATTTATGTCAAAATTTAATCGCTTGTGCATAATTTTAACATGATTATTAAAGGTGCTTCACCAACTGAATTTTATCTATTTATTCAGGAAATAATCACGCCGAACATGTCAGAATGTTTTGCTCTGAAGAAATATATCTCGTAAATTTTCCGCTTCAAAATCCCTCGTCCTGCGCACTCGGGATTCTTGTTAAGCGACAAATTTACTTGACAAATTTCTTAGCAAACCATTCTGACAGAAAACGTCAAAATTTAATCGGCTATTTTAATGCACTTGGGATATTACTGTTGATTATTTCCTTCATATTCATAATAATGGCTGATCACCATGGTTTCTATGAGTTTAATAATGACAAACATTTAAACGGCAAAATTTAGCCGCGGTTAAAAATGTGTCAAAATTTAATCGCTTGTGAATAATTTTAACATGATAATTAAAGGTACTTTGCCAATAGGCCAGGAAAATTAGAGTTCTGCCTTTCAAAAACGGGTGGAGATCTGGAAACTGTTTTAATCACTCAGGTAGGGCTCTGATATGAATAATCTGAGTTTGCCCCGATTTGCGACTAGAGCTTCAGCCGTGATGTTAAAAAACCTTGAAATTTTAGGACTTTTTCCGGTTTTTTTCGAATTCCTCCGAAACCAAGTGTTTAATAAAAAAGTTCAGTATTACCAAACATGCAGAGCATTAAATTCTGCGTCGATTGAGTACTAACACTTTGGAATTTGATCAAGTAGTCTTAGAAAAGCTACGTCAAAAAACGAAAATTTTTCACATTTTTCGAAAAACACCCCTTTCGCCTCTTTAAAACGTACAATAGCTGTGAATCGACCAACTTTAACGCAAAATGTTGTAGAACCAAAGTTGTAGAGCATCAAATTATGTTTTCAGAAAGTCCAGAAAGTGCCAAACGTCTATACCCCGACGCTAACTAAGAAATCATACCCCCAAAAGGCCCCAGACAGTCCTGCTACCATTTATCGACTGAAATAGGAATAATTTTCAATTATAGGCATTACCTGTAATTGTCTAATAAATTTGTACAAAAAGTTCAATGAATAACTTACAGCAATATTTTCAGTATGAGTTGGCCCCGTATCCTTTATTTATGTTTGCTGTGTTTTATACCTGTACCTTACCTGTTACAACCTACGGCTTAGAAACAATAATACTAACGGTAAAGCGTGCCAATAAGTTAAGGGTATACGAGGTATGTAAATTAAGTGATGAGACTGGCAACGTATCGTTAGATCTGGCAACACTGGCGATGTGGGACTTGGAGGGGTGGTAGGTGAACATGGGATACGCCTTCAGCACGAGTTTGAACTCACTCGAGTCATTTGGCTGTCCGTAGCGATTTTTTTCGTGAAATAGTTTTTTCTAGTGCGTTTTAAAAATGAGTGACATCAATTTCGAGCAACAGTGTGCTATCATGTTTTGCTTCAGACTTGGTCACAGTGCAACGTAAACGTTTGCAAAACTTCAGCAGGCCTACGGAGACAGTGTTTTGTCAAGCGCTCAGGTTTTTCGGTGTTTTAAGGCATTATCAGAAGGAAGAGGGTCGATTGAAGATGAACCAGGTAGCGGAAGGCCTTCGTCTTCAAGAACCAATGAAAATATCGACACAATCCGGGATCTTGAGCGTACAGATCGTCGGTTGACAGTCAGAATGATCGAGGAAGAGTTGAATTTGACACACACCACCGTTCATCAGATTTTGACCAATGGATTGGAGATGAAAAACATCTGAGCAGAAATGCTTGCAAAAAACCTTTCCCAGGACCAAAAGGACATCAGGAGGGGCAGGTGCCTTGACGTTTTGGGATCGATTTCTAGAACATGTCATTACTGGCGACAATTCCTTGTAACTTTTTCCTCTTCCCGAGATTGAACTCACCTTAAGGGACGTCATTTTGGGACAGTTGAAAACATTGAAACGGCTGTAACCGACCAGCTGAAGGCTATTCCAGTATCCGAGTTCTAGCACCTGCTATGAGGATTGGAAGAATCGTCTCCGGTGCTGTGTGGCTTCCCAAGGAAGTTATTTTGAGGGAGACAATATTCAATTGTAATTCTATTCGAATAAGAAGATTGAAAAAAAATCAATCTCATTACTTAATTTACAGACCTCGTATACAAGAACAAGGGACTCTATAATGTAATGCGATATACATTGGTGAAACAGGACGTTCAGTGAAAACTAGCATCTCTGAGCACTGTCTCAAGTCAGGTCTCTTTTCATCATCAGCCATCGCCGAAAATCAGCGTGATACTGGTCATAAGATCCTTTTTGATGAAACCTCCCATCATCTGCAAATTCTTCTTTAGCAGAAAGATTCGCAAAGCCATTGAGATTTACAAACACCCTAACAATCTCAATCGGGGCGAAGGCTTTCCCCTTCCTTGTATGTGGAAAGTGCTAATTTCTAAGCCCCGCCCACCGCCACTGAACCGCGACGGCGCTTGCCTATAAATTCTCGCTTTTCTCTTTCGCCTCTGACGTGGTTCACACGTTAAGTTACCGTACTCTTCTATCCCTTTTCTTGCAAAAGAGTTTCGCTTCTGGCGTGATTCACACGTTGAGTTACCGTGCTCTTTTTTCCTCTTGATAAACCCTTTACAAAAGTGGGCGAAACGTTTAGTTCTTCAACCTCAATAATGACACGGTCTTATCCCAGAAGTCGTTTTTTAAATTAATGACAATGGCCATGAAAGCCTCCGAAATCATGAAGTTTTTTACTCTTAGTGAATGTACTTTGTTTTATCATATAATTTTAAAGTAATTTGTAACTGAATTTAATGTAATGTAATATAATTGACTGTTTATTCCATTGTTCCTAATAAAAAACAGCATTCTTTTGTTTTACACATACTCTTCAAAACGATTCTTTGTCCTACATAACACATTAATCTGCCAATTTTATTGACTTCCAAACCATTATTTCGATAGCAACGTTTGGTGAGATCTTGTATATTGGTAAAAGATGAAAAAAACTGAATATTGGAAAAAAACAGTGAATGGAAAACCAAACATTGATGTTGGTCAGTAACCATGCTATTGCCGGAAAATCTAAATAGGCTAATATCTACTTACTGGTTGGGTTTTTTGGCACCTTCTAGGACTTTCTGAAAATATAATTTGATGCTCTACGACAATTTTAGTTCTACAACATTTTGTGTTAAAATTGGTCTATTCATAGATATTGTACGTTTTATAGAAACGAAAAGAGTGTTTTTCGAAAAGTGTAAAAAATTGGCTTTCTTTGACGTAGATTTTCTACAAGACCACTTGATCAAATTCCAAAATATTGGTACTCAATCGAAGCACAATTTAATGATCTACATGTTTGGCAATAATAGAATTTTCGATTAAACGCTTAATTTTGAAAAAATTTGAGATAAACCGGAGAAAGTCCGAAAATGTTGAGGTTTTTTAACATCACCGCTGAAGCTCCAATCGGAAATCTGGGCAAACTCAGATACCAGAGGCCTGCGTGAGTGTTTAAACCTTTTCCAGAGCTCCACCCGTTTTTGGAAGACAGCCCCTTTTTTGGATCTAATTTTACTGGCCTACAACTGAATTATATCTATCTATTCAGGAAATAAACAATCCGAATATTTGGCGTGAATGTAAACTAGCCTGAATAAATTTTGACGATTTTCTGTAATAATGTTTTTCTTTGAAGTAATTTATCTCGTAAATTTCTTAGCAAAAGATTCTGATAGAAAACGTCAAAAGTTAATCGGCTATTTTAATGCACTTAGAATATTACTGTTGATTAATCTTCTGAAAAATAAATTTGATCTAGCCTACATGTACTAAAGGAGCCAGCCGTATCAATACACTTAAAGAAGGTGTGTAATATTTGTATACTTCCTGTTATGACGTACGCGATGGAAACTATTATATTGACAGTAAAATCTGGTAATAAGCTCTGACAACACAAAGAGCTGTAGAGTGAAAGATGCTGGGGATAAGTCTAAGAGACCACGTTACTAATGCAGAGATAAGACAAAGAACAAAGGTGAAAGAAGTCATAGGTCACATTGTGAAGCAGATATTGAGTTGGGCGGGATACGTCGCACTCCAAGATATCTCTAGGTGGTCGAATCGCATACTGTAATGAAGGCCGCGACTTCCTAAGCAGAGCGTCGGAAGGCAAGATGATGTCAAAGACAAAGCGGGGAGAGGATGGTATCAGTTGGTACATGATAGAGAGCGTTGGAGGAAGTTAAGGGAGGTCTATATCCAGAAGCGGAGTGTTAAAGACTGCCGAAGAAGAAGAAGGAGAAGCCCACATTGTGTATCATAGTAATATGTGAATAATACCAGAAAATTGGAGGTTCGTGTAGTATTTATTGTTTAAGTTCAGCAATTCATATACAATGTGCCCATATATCACTTAATATCTTCCTACTTTATCTTATATATTTTTAAAATTGTGTTGGTTTCCACAGACCCTTAAATGGGCTATTGATGTAGATCTATCTACTCATACCTAATATGATGGGTTAACAATATACTTTTCTGAAACTGACCTGTTAAGATAGACTGAATGATTTAAAAATATTTGTTAATATCCTTAAACACTTCCAGATACGATGTTAGGTTGCAGAAAAATTAATAGAATTTTGTAAAAGTAATAATAATATGCCCAAACATAAAACAACAAAACTAAAATGTACTAATTTTTGCAGTGGAATAAAAAAGTCTTTTAATTGTTAATAAAGTTTATTAGGTTTTTAAATAATTTTATGTGTATTCACAACTGATAAGATAGGACGCGAGACATTTTGGCAGAGACAGAGGACTTTGACTCCGATGATGCAAGTTTCAATGTTGTGAAATATTAGTTTGTACGAATTCACAAATAGTAAAAATGTAATATTTGCCCAAATGTTTTTATTTACAAGGTTACCAAAACCTACGTTGCTTGTAAGGATTCAAAGGCAACCAACAACAAAAAATTACTACAGAAATCGTTGCGTGGGTGTAATAGGTAAATGTTGCGCAATATTATATTAACTAAATCTAGAACAACATTAAATTAACGTTTCGTCGGCGTGATTGTATTTCTTAGGTAGTTGTTTCAGTTGCTATGCCTGTACTAATAAAGTATGAAGGGTACATACAGGGTCCGCTAGCGGTAGGGGGTGGAAGATATTTCTAAAACTATGGGAGTTACATAAAACTTGCTTACATCAGAGTTGTAGGTACGAAGGTAGTGCACATTAGTAAAATAGTTTTGATTATACAGGGTGCCCCAAAAAAGTTTGACGTACCAAACTTTTCTTTAAATAGAACGTCATGTATTTAGAAAGAAAAAAGAGAACTGCAAGAGTAAAATTCTATTATCATATGAAATCCGTCAAGGGACCTTTCAAGGTCGTGATTGATCGAGAGGTTGCGACCAGAAATGTAAATTTGTAAAAGTGATCAAACTTGAAAGCAATACTTCGGCAGGTTGCGCCGAAGTAGGAAGTTGGTAAAATTTTCCTGTTTTGATATACAATATGGTTTTACCTCCCTCACCTAAGAGACCCAGGAAGTATTGTAATCGCGAAAAGATCACCGTCCGAGATTTCTTCAGATCTTCACATTTTAGGGTCTGTAGATGACAAAAAACAGGTTGTCTCAATTCCGTCTGTCTGTCTGGCTCGAAACCGAGGGAATTGTATTACTCTATTATTTGTTACTTCGTGATTGTTCTTTATTCTTATATTGATTTTTACTGGTTAGTGAGCGTGTTTCTGTTGTGGTGTTTAAAATTATTTTTTCTACAATCGATTTATAAAGTTGACATTTAGATTGTCGTTCTTTTCGAAATGATATACTTTAAGGCACTAATGCCTTAAAGGAATGTCATTTATTCTTTAAAAGGTTGAGTGATTTAAAGAAATAAACAAAATTCATTTTAACATTTTTATTTTTGTAAATATTTATTGTACTCTTATTCAAATTACGATTCAATATTTGATGATGTTGCAGTCGCTGCCGTTTGATAATTTCGATTTTCTCTCAGCATTTCATCATTTGAAGACATTTGACATCAGATGGCGGTGTCTTCAACAATATTTATAGTACAGTAAAATTGTCGTTTTACCTTAAAAAAAAATTGGCCGCAGCTATTCCTCTTGCCCAGTGGTTTAGGGTCATTACCCCCTGCCAAATAGTCGGCCTCTTGAAAACAATTTGAAATCGTTTTTTTCTCGCGATCCATTGGTCGCACAGGGAAAGTTATTCAACAAAAAATGTTGGAAATAAAATTCTACACATTTTTGGTCCGTGTCGCGATACCGAGAAGTTGGCATTTCGCACGGTAGAGGGCGACAAAGTTACGAAAAATTGTTTTTCCGAGACCGTCATTACTTTTAATACCAAAATCTGCCATTCTCAAGTTCACGCTTCTCTTACTGACACAAAAAGTGTATGTTGCTATGTAACACTTTTAGTTTCCACCATTAAAGGTACATGTTACAGAATCTAGACTGAGACGCGGTGAAAATCGGAACTAATGTTAGAATCTAGTAAGTAATTTCCAAGTTTCGTATTGGTAACATTTTTACATCTATGATATTGACATTAAATTGTTAACCTTATTTAAGCTAAATGACATAATAAATCAGAGGCGTACACAACATTGCGGTGTGGTGTATTATCAGTTTTTGAATTTTAAAAGGATTGAGGAAATAATGGTGTTAAGTTGAACAACTAGGCTGTGCTAAACCTTCTATCCCAGCAACAGCAATTTTCACACTTTAAAACACAAAGAATTTGTCATATGACGTTAGTCACTACGCAAACGAAATCCCTCTACTCACCGTTACTGATTACTTGTCATTTAAAATGTAACCAAACTTTGTATGTTTGACAACTTTCCACATATTGCCAATTCATCAAATATGATCACAGCGCCTACCTTGAGAGTCAATCTAGTTTCTGTGACCTGTATAGTATGATCAAAAATTATTTTCATCTAGTATGGCTATGGAATATTTTCTAATTTATGAATGAAACTATACTAAATTTCAAATAAGAACGCAGTCGATGGCGCTCTGAACTCAAACAAGTTTTACACTAGGAAAATATAAGTTTGTTTGATTGCTCGTGCTTTACAATAATTTTGCCCTATATAATTCAAATAAACGTTGTAAGCCAGCCTTTTCATCCACTATTTATCGGATTTTCTTTTATATTTTTAGGATTCATACCAAAAATGTCAAATTGACAATTTTGAAAAAATATTTTATTTTTAAATGGTTGTACGAGTAATGATGACTTTGTTTAGACCAATCACTGCAGTAGTTATGATTCCTACTTAGTTCCAAGTACTACATGCTTCTTTGAAATTTAGTATATAAGTCACTTAAAAATCAAATGTCAAGTTTGACATTTAAGTATAAACGTAGTTGCATTCATAAATTAGATTAGATTAGATAATTTTTGAGTATACTTTACTTTTACTTCCTAGGAACTAAAAGTAACTTCCACTTGGTGGGCTGTGGAAGTAGTTGACATAATGATTTTTAAACAAGAAACGTTAAAAGTAATCAATAATCTCAAATATTGAATATTTTGATCACTGAAAAATAAAAAGACCGACCTCTGCTCCTTGCCACCTATAGCTGTTGCTGCAACGTAGCACTGCTTTAGGGTCTACCATCAGGTTCAGAAATGGATGGGTTGCATCCTCGAAGCGACCAATTTAACATGGAAAAAGATCTTCTCAAGGATTGAAGCCTGTGAAAACTCACAGATCCCGCACCTGCAAGCCTCTTGAACCTCGTATCCTGTGGGTGTATTAAAAATTGTGGGCCAGCTTGTGGTTGCAGAAAAGCTGACCTCAATTGTTCCGCACAGTGTAAAAATTGTGGCGCACAAACCTGCTACAACTCAACCAATACTGAATCAGACAGCAAGGATGAAAATTATGACACCGACGAGGAATTACCTTCACAAATTGTTGGATTTTTCAAAGTTCAAGCAACGCTCCTACCATGGTGGATAATGACTCGGTTGTGTCCGAGGCTCCGAACCAAGAGGAAGGAATAGCTTAAAGAAAAAGAAAGCGTGTCTGAGTAAACTACAATGTATTTTATGGTTTATTCAAAAATAAATTACTTTCAATATACCATCCTTTTTTAAGTATACATAAAGGATACTAGTATGCTTACTAAAAAATCCCTTATTTTTGCTACAGCTTGCTATTTGTTTTATATTAAAACTTTTAAAATTGAAGTTTTGCTGTATAATTTTTCTTTTTAGTATACAAACGAGTATCCTCTATGTTTACTAGATCGCATGGTATATTGCTTTTCCACAATTTTAATTTTTGTACCTATACGAACTTCTCGGTATCGCGGCAATGACCAAAAATGTGTAGAATTTCTGTAGGTTTTGAAAACATATTCACATTGAAATTACTTGAGTGACGTGACGATTTTACCTCGCAAAGGAGAAAAGGTTACTTTCATGCGCCCGAATATACAGTGAGAGCCAAAATGATTTGTTCATTTTTAATTAACAACAACTAAATATATATTTTACCTATCGCTAATTTATTGATGATAATTGAAAGAGGAGGCTTTGGAGATATTTTCACAGTTGTCAACAAGACGGGGCGACCTGTCATACTGCAGGGATAAGTATAGAAGTCCTGCGTCAGATATTCCCCAATCGATTAATTTCTCGAAACGGTGATCTTAATTGGCCTTCGAGATCTCCTGATATTTGCCCTAAACTTTTTTCCCTGGGGATATTTAAAATGCAAAGTCTTCAAGAGTAAACCCAAAAATATAGAGGAGCTCAAAAGAAATATCCGGCAAGAAATTGAAGCTATTTCGCAGGACATGCTTCAACGAGTTATGAGTAATTTTTTCCGACACTTAGAAGTGTGGATGTGTGGAGAAGGGAGGGGGGCATTTAGCGGATACAATATTCAAGGAGTAAAACTCCCATACTTACTGTTTAAGATTACATATAGTTATTTATGTACTTAAAGTAATTATTGTGTTATTGCTAATTAAAAATGGACAAATCATTTTGGCTCTCACTGTACATTTCCCACGCCGGCGCCGCGCGGAATTGAGAGCCATGTAACTCGGAAACTATTTCAGTCAGTCACATTATTAAAAGAGATTCGGGCACATTTAAGTACTACGACTTTCACATTCGCAATTTTCCGAAGAAACCATCCCCATTGATCTAGAATGGTGGAAACCGATTTTTGGTAACTTTGTCGCCCTCTACTGTTCGAAATACCAACTTCTCGGTATCGCGGCATGGACCAAAATTGTGTAGAATTTTATTTCCAACATTTTTTGTTCAATAACTTTTTCTGTACGACCAATGAATCGCGAGAAAACATGATTTCAAATTGTTTTCAAGATGACGGCTGTTTGGCATTGAGTGGGGGCACGGCCTTTTGGTTCTACACTTTTGTAATGACCCTAAACCAGTGGTCAAGAGGAATCGCCGCGGCACATTTTTTTAAGGTAACAATTTTACTGTATTATTCTGAACATTTCTAAGAAATTAATTCTTTCAATATTACCTTCCGTTATTGTAAACATTCTAGACATTTTCGTTTTTGTGATTGGAATGTTAATTTTTGTAAAAGATAAAGCAACCAAAATATTTTCTAACATCCATAAAAGTAAGTTCTTCTCTCCGACAAGCTCCCTACAAACCAACAATTAAAACTGTCTAAAAACAATTCATATTAGTAAGCTATAAAAAATTGTTTGACGTTTCCATCATACTTTCATCATTACATAACTCCTATCGCCCACCTTCTTCAAGAAACTCTCTATCTTTTTCCTTGAAAATATTATGAATTTTTTGGGCCTGTAAGCTGCTGATGGTCTCTTCAGAAATACGATAACAAATTACTTATGTCAGTATTCTTCTTCACAAGGATTGTTGTTCGAAGCATAGAATAATTACTCCATAGATTAAAGTTTTTCCAAATCTTCGAAGCTTGAGAAAAATAGGCCAAAACTACCTTTTCTGAAACACTAACCACTTCCCTCTCTTTATACCAGATTTCGAATTTCTTGTAAGCTGCTTCATACACCGATTTTGATTTCTCTGGTAGAAGAGTAGAATTCATGGCAGCTTCTGCTTCATTTTCTATATCAGCGTTAACTCATTTTTCGAAATAACGGATTTTCTGATATTTTTTCTTAAATCGTTGTTTATAAACAACAGCTAAGCAACCTGACTAGTTTTGTTGTACTTGCCCAAGTACTTGTCTACTAGTAATTTAAAAAATAATTCACAGTTCTGCCATTTTGATAAAATGGTTATACAACGTATGAATAATATGTTGATGGCCCTGTAAGTCTATGGCAAATTCGAGGTTATCAGGTTAGGTTTTTGCGTCAGTTCTTACACAGACTGACGTAAAACCTAACCTGCTAATCTCGAATTTGGCATAAACTTACAGTGTCACCAACATATTATTCATACGTTGTATAACCATAACCATTCAAAAACGTTCGATCATTTCTGAAGGCACTGTATATTAAAATACGCCTTTAATTTGAATCTCAACATAACCTAGAATATCTAACACAATATGACAGAAAAAATGTCACCGAACTAAGTTTTTATATTTCTGTTACGATCGTAGAAAAAGTAGTGTATGATACACGTGCCATTAAAGCACTAGCGACGCTAAAAGCACTCCGCATCGTGTCGTGCTCTTAAATTCGTCGCACGTGCTTTAAATGCGTACTAATACACTAGTATCATAAGATACCATTTTCTACATCCATCAAAAAAGGTGATACGTGCGCATCGCTATCGATACGAGAAGTTTGCCTTTTTCTATCCTGGCAAAAATAGGTTATTCATTTTATGGTACCATTGGCCACGTGAAAATAGTAATTTATGATACAAGTGCGTAAAGCTAATCTTTAGTCATGAGTGGGATAGAAAACGCGGGTGAGCGAGCGTTTTAAGCCGCGCGAGAACTAAAGATGCTTTACTCATGTGTATCGTACAATATTTTATCTATGATAGAATCTAGAAAACACGGTATATATAAAAAAAAATGTAAATTAGGATTACCAGCAACCGGTCGTAATTTTGCGTGTTTTAAAAATTTTAAATCAAGTTGCTACTGAAAACGTGCCTTTGAATTCTTTTAAACACGTTACTACTGACGACGTAAACTAATGAAAACATGTTATCAAACAGTCGTGTTACAAACTTAAAACTGCCAACTAAAAGGCAATTTTACACACTGTCGTAGATAATAGTTATTTGTTTCATTAGTACAAAGAATGCATGATTTCGGGACAAGTAAGACAGATCGCCGGACGACGCGCAGCGGAGTCTGGCGAGTCTTACGCGTCCCGAAAACGCATTTTTTGTACGAATGAATTTTTTCTCCAACTACTCATAAATTCGGTAATATGACTTATTATTTAGAATCAAACATTGTAGGTTATATTGTAGAACTGTCATGGCGCAAATAAACAATCACTGTACGGGAAAAATAAACAACAACGACGGCGACTGCCGAATATTGACGAAACGTTTGCTTTTTATTTAAAATTTACTATGTAAAGCCCTATCTTGCGTCCGTTTTTGTACTAGTGCAAATATGAATCGAAAAGTGTACAGTTGCTAAGGTAATTGGAGAACATCCCGAAATGACTTACTTTTTCTACAAAATTATACGACAATATGGCGTCTTATTCGTGTGGTTGGAGAAAAAAAGTATTTTGCGCACTAGGTGTATTGATTCTTGTTTAGCGGTAGTAGATTTTTTTTTATTTCGTTGGCAAAATGAGTGTTCTTTGGCGAATTCGAATTACTTTTTTGCCTAACGGTTTCGTCTAGAAGTGTAATTCCTATGCGCAGCAGAAAACACTTCTTTCGCGCAATACAAAAATAATTACAATACCACAAGCATATATCCACCATATATATAATAGACTTGTCTGGGACGCTGGTCCGTCCGGGACGCTGTTTCAGCAGCCAAACCGTAAGAGATAGATAAAAAAGTTATGAAAGTTATATGTTTGGATTGGTCATGTCAGGTCCGGAACCGAATTTCAGTCACGTGACACTTCCGGTTTTCGTTGTCAGTCCTTTAATTAATATTCATCATCATAATCTATAGCTTCTTTCACCTTTCGGTGTCGAGGACCATTCATACCTCGCGGGAAGTGCAACGCTCCCCCGCATGCAAACATACCACACACACAACAACTTACATCTAACTTAACTAATGGATTCAAATTCACTGCCGCTCTGAGAAAATTCTCGGCTACGGCCAGATTTGAACCCATGTCCATCTGGTTGCTAAGCACACAACAAGACCACTCAACCACCGAGGTAGCCTTAATTAATATTACTTACAAGAATGTTTGTACCTACTTGTAGAGCAACACATTACTCGAGCAACGGTATCAAGAACCTTAAGCGAAAAAGATATACGGAAAGGTAGACTCAGTTGTTTGGGCAGAATACTGAAACAAATTTGGTTCAGATGAAACAAAGACGACCTACGGTGAGGCCTCATGTAGTTGGAATATATTGCGGCTTTCAAAGTAACATTTTTTACAAATATGTTAGAAATTCCAAACAAAAGAATTACCTACAATATGTTTATTTGAATGATGTAGATCAGGGGTCGGCAACCTTTTTCGGACGGCGGGCCATTTTCAAAATAAATTTTTTTATGCGGGCCGCACATTCAAATGTAACTTAAATAGTGCTTTTATATCATATACGAGTATAAATATTATTAAAAATAAATATAGAAAAAATTTATTTTTTATTGACATGCTATAATAACAATAATGTTAGAGAACAAAAATTTTACAATTCTTAAAAGGGAAAAAAAAAGAAAATACAATTCCAATTAAATATGTATAAATATGTAAATATAAAAAATATAAAATATTGTAGTGAAACGTCATACGGCTGTCAACATGAACGCACATATGAACATACAGTAGCAAACTGGCGAAATGAAAGAATTAGTGATGGGCCTATCCGGAATGAATAATCGGAAAGTTTCCGATTGTTCAAAAAATCGGAAGGTTCCTATTATTTCGGAACTTTTCGGAATTCGATTATTTTACTGTTCGGTGCACAAAATTCGGAACTATCGGAATTCGATTATTTTACTATTCGGTACACAAAATGAGAAAACGAAATGCCAATTTGAACTGAACGGAATACGGAAGGTTGTATTGACTCATTTGACTGCTATATGCTGGTTGGCGAATGTCGACGGGTCGCGCCGTGTGCGCACGTGTATGATACGTGAATGGCACTAATGGCAGTGGTATTTCGTAGATTAATTATTAGATAGTACACCTACAGATTTCAAATTGTAAATTTGCAAGCACTTCATCTTCCTTCCGCTTGTTGTTATTTCGCTCGTTTTCCCTTGCTTGCATTTACGGAATGTAAAATAATCGGATGATATTCCGATTTTATAAACATTCCGAAATGGAACATTCCGATTATTGAAATCATCCAATTATGCCCATCACTAGAAAGAATGCTACACTTGCTAAGCGAGACGTCGTATTCGCTGGGGAGTGGGGATTAAACTTGCGCAGTAAAATAGGTTTTCCATTATGCTTCTGTTTGTCGCGCATTTTTGTCACCGGCCACATTTCGGCACGCTTACGCTTTAAGATTGTTGATTTTTCCTAAAGTTATATTGGTGCTTTGGCGGGCCGCGCAAAAAGTTGCAAAAGGCCGCATGCGGCCCGCGGGCCGCAGGTTGCCGACCCCTGATGTAGATATTTGAACATGGTTCGGTGGGCAGGTTCTGGCAAGACAAAAGTCTAAGGAGTGTTAAAATTATAAAAACTGATGGAAAAAGGTTAGTAAAATAGAAAATGTTCATCGCTGCCATAATTACTGGTTGTTTATTTTGCAGACCAAAACGACATAGCACCTGTTGTAATTCAGGTCAACGAGGATTCAGACAGCAGTTTGTGGTAATCAGAATGATGAAGACTTCTTATGTGTCCCACTGGGGTCTAGGACATCTCGGAGCCTCCATCTCGGCGCCAGCCAACCCGGCGCAAGGCCATCTCGGCGCGGAGCCATCTCGGCGCTAGCCAACTCGGCGCAAGGCCATCTCGGCGCCAAATTCAAATTCGCAAACTACAGTGTGCACTATGTAAGAAAATTATTATAGACAAATAATAAATAAAGTGATCGCCAAAAAGCTGGCATCAAATGAAAAAGAAAGTTTTTTTGAAAATCAAACACTGATGACCAGAGGTGGTTGCAAAGTGATTACAAATGGGTCAAAACAGAAGTTGTCAAGTGACTTTCGTTATCAGTAAAATTCAATACTTACTAGCCAAGATAGAGGCAAAATTTACGAAAAAAGTTGTTTTCTGCCATTGATATTGTTGAGTTAGCTAAAACTAATACACCATAAAAAGCCGTATGGAAATCTTGCTTAATTTCCGAAAAATTGTATTTTATGGATTTACACAACTTCGAAAAACGTCATTTTTTTAAACTAAGTAAAAATCACTCCTGCCGGGGTCGGTAGCTCAGTGGTAAGCATCCTGACTGCTGATCTAAGGGTCCCGGTCCCGGTAAGATTTACAAAAATAAAAAACTTCAGATTAAAGCCTCTACAGAATGCCATCATTCGGAAGTGATGTAAAGCCGTGGGTCCCATGTTACTACGATGTGTAGCATGTAAAAGTTCCCTTGTTAGGGTTGGAACTCCCTAGTCTCGGCAAAATTCTAAGTATGACTTCGACCATATGACCAAAGCAGTCGGTGTCTAAGGTACCTGGTACTCTGCATGCCCAGACCTTGTCCATTAACAAACAAACAAACAAACAAAAATCACTCAATATATCTAATACGGGCTAAATAGGTTTTCGGGCAAGCTATCATCCTGTATAAAGTAAAATGTAAACATTACCAGTATTTTTTATATATATTTATATACTGGGTGATTTGTAAGTTGATTCTTTCCGTTTACCAGTAAATAAAGCTAAAAAAATAACAATTTTTTTTATTTACCACTTTTCCGAAATATCAAAACTAACGGAGGTACAGGGTGTTAAAGTTTCAAATTAAAAACTAAACTTTGGCGCATAGGCGGCTGTACAATTTTATTTTTGTTTATCTCTGTTGTCAAGGAATGACCTGTCAACTAGTTTTCCATTATAATTTTCTTAATGTTATTGCTACAATAATGGCTCGTGTTTATGAAAATAATGAATGATGAATATGCTTATTATTTACTGAGAGTGTGGTCAAAATGCCGCTGCTGCATCGCTCTTATACGCGGAACGTGTCTGTAGAAGCGAATGCTGATAATTTTGAACATACCATTTAAGTTAGATTAAGTTTAATTTAAGTTTCGTTAAGTAATTTTAGTTCTTAATTTGAAACTTTAACACCTTGTACCTCCGTTAGTTTTGATATTTCGCAAAAGTGGCAAATGAAAAAAAGCTTACTTTTTTAAACTTTATATCCTAGTAAAAAGAAAAAATTAACTTAAAAATCACCCTGTATATACAGTGTGTCCCCGGATAGGTGAAACGACTCTTGTAGAAGGTAAAAAAAATCTCGATTTAAATTTTAATTTTTTGGGGTTCAGCCCTGCTTGGTTAAAGGCGAATTTCTAACAGTATTTCAGTTTTGAAAAATTAAGTATGCCTTGGAAATTTTCAAAAATCCTATTTTACTGTAGAGTAGCCTGCCTTTTATGTAGCAAATATGACAAAAAGTTATGAAAAGAAGTTGTTTAGAATCAACATCTAGGCTCCTATACCAAATTTCAAAATCCTCGGCCAACTTTGATATCACACATTTTCTGTTGTTTAGGTCTCATATCAAAGAATTTTACTTTTAACAGACTGCTATGGAAAAACAAATATTTTTAACAAAGTTTTTTATTTCATAATAGAAAACCTTTGTTAAAACTAAAATTCTTTGATTTGGGAAATAAACATTAAAGAAATATTTGACACATAAAAGGCACTTTACTTAGTTAGAAAATGGCGTTTTCGAATTTGTGTAAATCAAAAACTGTAATTTTTCGGAAATTAAGCAAGATTTCAATTAGATTTTTTATTGTGTGTTAGTTTTAGCTGACTGAACAATCTCAAGGTCAGAAAACCTTTTTTCGTAAAATTTGTCTCTATCTCGAGTGGTAAATGCATGTTTCGTAATTATTTTTAAAAAATGTAAAATTTTACTGATAACGGAAGTCACGTGACAACTTTTGTTTGGCCCATTTGTAATCACTTTGCAACCACCTCGGGTCATCAGTGTTTGATTTTCCAAGAAATTCTAAATAATTTTCATTTGATGCCAACTTTTTGGCGATCACTTTATTTATTATTTGTTTATAATAATTTTCTTACATAGTGCACACTATAGTTTGCGAATTTGAATTCGGCGCCGAGATGGCCTTGCGCCGAGTTGGCTGGCGCCGAGATGGATCCGCGCCGAGCTGGCCCCGCGCCGAGATGGCGGCGCCGAAGTAGTGGCACCGAGATGGCAGCGCCGAGATGTCCGGCTTCGGTCCCACTGTTGTACTAATTTCCAGATTCCTTGCCGGTAAAATTCTTTCTGCTGTTGAGGAAGCTGTTTCAATGGACCAAAGACATGCAATTTGTGATAAGATTGTGAATAATGAAATGAGCACTTCCTATATTGATGCTCATTTTTTTTCTGACAGTTAACTACATCGAAGTGCCATAACGATCAATTCTTGCCTACACGATCCAAACGTGTTTCTATTCAACAATTATCGTAAAACACTCGATGCAATCTTCAAGTATGTAGGATTAAGAGCTGTACCTATCAGTTTATTTCAGAATTTAGATGTGCAAATTATATTTTAATGTGGACAAGCAGCAAGTTCCCACAGAAATTGTTATAGTTAACGATATCATTTTGTTATCAAGGTGTCATCATAATTAATACATTGAAACCACAAATGAGATGTACAACGTCTGGAAATTAAGAACAACTATACAAAAGGTTTTTGTTCTCCTTACAGATATAACATGATATTTTCCACTACACAACATTTTGTCTACGGCATTTAACTCATATGTACTAAATGTGTAACTCGAATTAGTTATTTATTATAATGTCGTCGTCTACAGTTATGTCGAGAAGGTTAGATGTAAGAACAGATATAACATCATATTTTCTCCTACACAATATTGTTGTCTACTGTATTTCACTCGTATCTGTTGCGCTAAATGTGTCACTTGAATTAGTTATTTATTAAATTGTTGTCGTCTACAGCTATGTCGAGGTAAAGGTGTAAGAACAATTTTGTTGAACCTTGCTTTAATTCAATTATTGTGTAAATGACATTGAATAAAAAACCTCTATTATTATTATTACCATAAAACAAAATTATTCTGTGTATTACTTTTTACAAATAATTAATAAAGCTAAAAGTGTGCATTTAAGCTCATTTCTAGCTACTTTCGCTTTAATATGTCACAATGGAATACAATTGCATAAAATACCATCTGAGATTTTCTTTGTTTTACTAATTTGTTGTTTTAAATGTTGGTTGGTTTATAACACACAAGGCACTTCTGTGTAGCAGGTTGCATATATAATTTTAACTCGTTTTTAAATTAACATGTACGCAAAAAATTCTGTGGAGTATGTTAACATCTACCTCTTTAATTAATTTATTGGTTACATACATGGTTTATATAAGGAAGAGATTTATATATTCTTAATTTGACTGGAGTTCTGGTTAGGAGGTTCCGAGCCATTATTATTACTTATATTTTGATTATAATTATAACAGTTTTTTAAAGACCTTAAGGGTATGAGTTTTATTTCAAGATTAAGTGTAACTTGTTTATATTTCTTTGAACCAATGAGTGATGAGATCATTTGATGATTCTTGATGTAAGTGTCAAAACACAGTTGATTGTAATTTTCATGGGATGGTAAGGAAGTAATTAATAGAGTTATCTGTTCGAATTGATGCTCTTTCTATGCAAATATATATAGTGTTGTTAGGATTCTTACGCCCTTTGTGCCAAAAACGGAACCAAATTATGTTTTCCGTTTCAATAGTGAATTGAATATGGTTATTATAGCTATTGAAAGTTATAAGGTTTCCACCACATCATCTGATGAAATAGATAAGATAAGGTCGTCACCATACTTCTTAATGAAAGATTTGTGAAATGAAGGTTTAGGGATAGTAATCCAACAGAGAATCCATGTCTAATTGTGCAAGACTTGAACATAAATTACTATCCATCGTAAATCCAAAAGCTTGTACATATAAGACTATGAAAATGAAAAACAGTTTGAATAAAAATGACATTTTAAATTTTTATGAACTCTGCTCTTTTGAATAACTGCGTTGAAGAAAGAAACCCAGTTATTACTATCTTTTCTTATCGACCAGTCGTTCGTTACTGTTTCGCAGTGTTATATCTACTCAACCTGTTGCGTTACCTGGCAGATTATACATTACTCGATCATTAAATAAATAAGGAGATATGTTCAAAACTAGAATCGTTACCTTGTTGGACAGCACAAACATCAAGAACTCTGCACCCTTCAATCTATTTTGTTTATTTTCTATAAGTTGCTCGCCACAATAATAACCCAAAGTCTGAACCTTATATTCGACTTATATCAATCAGTGGCACAAGCCGGGTTCATGGGTTTAGAAGAAGCTACAGCATGACTGCCCATATCTAGATATTGCGCACACTAATCGAAAGGTTCGCTGAGTGCAACATAGATATGTTTTCCATTTTGGGTTCGTCGACTACTAGAAGGCATTCTTCTCATGTAAACTGAAAGGCATAAATGGAGCACGGCTCAGCTCTAGATGCCCAAACCTTATCAGGACCATCTATGCCACCCTTCATGTCAAAAAGCAAGAAGACCAAGTCAGTGGAACGATCCCCATTCAGAGAAGTGGGGAGGGAAGTATTTGAGTCACTTGAGGTTTGCCGATGACATCAAAGTGGTGAGCAGCGACTCGGACGAGCTCGGAAATATGCCGAGGGAGCTTGATGAGACGTCGTAAATGATAGGCCTCAAGATGAAACCCCAAAACACGTAGATTATGAGCCCGAATAACGTCCAAGTCACTTTCAACGAGTATACTTTGGAGGTGGTAGACGATTAGCTAGCGAATATGCAGCGCTTGAAACCTGGAGTACATTTCGAGAAACGTTGTGGTCCTCAAAAACTTGAAGCGGAAAGCTGCATCCTCTTAATTGGAACATACGGGCTTGATACCGCGAACTATTTTGGGGATCAACCGAAGCGACAAAGACAGAAACAAAGACAAGCAGAAGGACTGGACTGTCGGATTTAATATTTCTCCTCATCGTGAGGAACAAGTGATGGTTGTGTAGATCAAGACGACATCAACGGAATAAACTTCGTTTTGCAATTGAGACTCCAGAAGGAGCATCTGGCAATTTCAGGGAAGGTGGAAAATATGCAGAGATGGAGAAGACTCTCTCCAAGATCGGACGGAAATAAGCTGAAAAGGAAGATAAAAGAAGGAGAAGAAAGATAACGTCATTGTGGCCGTTTATTGTTATAGTTTTATCGTAAGCATACATACGTGCATTATTTACTTGAAACCGTGACTATGCTTAGACCTCGACATACACATGATAGTATTTATGTTTTATTCTATTTCGTGCCAATTGTAGCCACTTTAGAAAACGCTAATAAAGAGTTGAGCGAACTATATAAATGTCTCAGTGATGAAAACCCAAGTCTAAATTAACAAATCAATTTCCAAAAGAGCTTTAGTTGGCGTTTTATTTCATTCTGATTTCCTTATTTTGGAAGAGCGCAGTAAATACCTTCAAATAATATACTTGGGCGGGCTGTTGGAAAATAAAATCAAACAAACGTGCAGCCTTTCCTGTAGGTTCTTCGAACTTCTGGTCCAATATTCCAATCTCTGAATTGTAGGTATTTTCAAAGAAAGGTTATGAACTGGTTTAAAAATTATATAGTTTATATAGGTCACAGTGGGAAAACTACCTTCTTTTCAGGAACAGTGTGCTATTTTACATATACACTGTGTTTGATGTCATACGCAACATAGGGTCATTGGTATATTTTGCTGAGGATCAGCGTCACATTTGTATAGCGTGTGCTGTGCTGTGCACATAGAATGCGTTGATACACATTGTCTTGAAATGTATCCACGTAAATTACTCAATTTAGGCTATATTATAATGAACGATCCATTTATCCATTTATAGCAATTATCAACGAAGGTATCTATGTCGGAGATGCTGTCAAACACATTTTACGATAAATTACGTATATCTTTACATGGTAAATGTTCTTGATGCATCCGTATTACTTGATTTACCTTATTAACAAGGGTTCTTATCAGTGAGTTAGCCGAGTGATTAGCAAGAAGCGTAAGTAGTTCTGATATTAAAATCCGGAAAATTAAGGGTACTCTGGTACACATGTTCTGTACTCTTGAAATGAGAGGGAAAGTAACACATTTTTCTATATTCTACATTAGTAACAGTTATCGGACCAATATATTTTAAGAAGAGAGAGTTTAACTTATAACAGACAAGATATTAAATTTTCTACGCTTGTGGAAGTATGCCATTAATGGTGTGCCAGAGGACTAGTTTCGGCAAAGATAATCGGTAACCCGCCAATTCCTAGGCCAAACTCCTATATGGAGTATAATTATCGAAATTTTAAATTTTCCATAGGCTATATTAACAACATTTATTGTACATATACTTGTAATAAGTAATAATATATAATAATAATAGTTTATTTTACGGATTATACCATTTTACATAATATAGAAAAAGAAAATACAAGCGAACAGTCGCTACATATAAGATGCCATATAAAAATAAAATAAAATAAGAATTGAATGAAAAGGAAAAAAAATACAAAATGTAAATGCTTATTAAACTTTACATTCTAAGGTGCTTCTTAACATTACGAATAAACGTGTGTAAAGATACATGGAATAAGTCAATATCACTAGTAAGCGTGTTTACAACTTTAGCTATTCTATTTACTGGAGTGTTAGTACCATACGTTGTTCTATGATACTTCACTTGCAGCATATAACTATTTCTAGTATTAACTTGAGGAACATACAGGTTAAAGAGTGACAATATTTCTGGGCAAGATATAAGAAAATTTAGGCATTTATATGCAAAGCATAATTCAAAATAGTTTCTTCTGATATGCATCAGATGAAAACCAAAATACTGCAAAATTTGAAGATAATTGACGTCTTCAAAGGGAATTCTACATTTATAGCAAAGTGTTTTAACAATCTTTCTCTGTACATTTTCTATGCGATTACAATGCACTTTAAAGGTAGGAGACCATATGATACAATTATAATCGAGTATTGATCGTACCAGAGATACATAGAGTATTACCAAACATCGTATATTATTAAACTGTAGAGTAATTCTTTTAATGAAACCAGACATCCTTAATGCTTTAGCAGTTATGTGATGAATATAATCAATAAACGATAGAGAACTGTCTAATAAGACACCCAAATCCCTAATTACTGGAACATTTTCAAGTACTTCGTTATCAATACAATATGTAAACAAAGTATTCACTCTTTTTTTACTAAATCTAATGGATTTACATTTACTAATATTTAATTCCATATCATTGACAACACACCAATTGTGTAAACTACCTAGATCACTTTGTAACGCTAAACAGTCATCTTCTGTTTCAATTTTTTTTAAAGATTTTTAAATCATCAGCAAATAAAAGAAAGTTTGAACTTAAACGAGCAGAAATATCATTAATAAATACGGAAAACAAAATAGGTCCAAGATGGGAACCCTGAGGAACTCCAGATAACACCTCAAACTCTGATGGTTTAAAATTATTAATTTTTACCAACTGTGTTCTACCTTTAACAAAAGAATTTATCCAAGATAATAGCCTTCCCTGAATACCATAACCTTTCAGTTTAGCAATCAGTAAGCTATGATTGACTCTATCAAATGCTTTGCTAAAATCTGTATAAACAGCATCTACATCATGACCTGCTTCAATAGAGTCACTAATAAAACTTATATAAGGAAATAAATTCGTTAAGGTACTTCTTCCCGGGTAAAACCCATGCTGATTTTCAGCTATGATATTCATGAAAAGTCTTTGAAACAGTTTACTGACCAATTTATCTAAAATTTTTGGTATGCTAGATTGTATACTTATGGGTCTATAATTTTTTATGTCGCAACGATCCCCGTTTTTAAATACAGGAACAATAAATGTGCGTTTCCAAATGGACGGAACCGTACCAGTACTAAGAGACATATTATACAGTTTAACCAATGGATCCGCCAATTCAGAAGCGCAATTCTTAAGAATACTAGGAGGTACACCATCCGGCCCTGCTCCTTTATTAATACATAATTCATTGAGAAATTGTAGAATTTCCTCATGCGATACTGTATGTGAGCTAACACAAAAAGAAGTATTAAATTCAAAAGAGGTATCAATATTATTGCTTTCACTATACACTGATTTGAAATATTTACAAAATAAATTAGCAATGCCAATGCTATCATTTACAGACTCGTCACCTAGACACATATTATGCGGTACAGTTTTTAAACCGTTATTTTTATACTTGACATAACGCCAAAAACTATTTATATCATTAACAATATTACTTTCCATTTGTTTTAAATAGTTGTTATACGCAGCTGTAATAGCACTTTTACACATATTTCTTAAACGACGAAATTCCTCATAATATACTTCACTATTATACTGCTTGAACATTCTATGCATAGCTTTTTTTTGTTTAATTAAGTTTATAACGTTTGGTGTATACCATATGGGAAAAGTACTGTTTCTACATTTTTTCTTCTGTACAAAAATGTTAAAAGCAGAATATAGCGCATCATAAAAAATATTTACACATGAATCTAAACTATTATTCTCGAAAAGCATATTCCAATTTATGTTGGCTAAATGTAGTTTCAAATTGTCGTAATCAACATTTTTAAAGTTCAGATAATATTCCTCTAATTTGCATAGTTCAGTTAAATGAGAAATAACTAATTTAAACAAAAGTGGGGGATGATGAAGATCACATGGAAGTAAAGGATCTGTTGCAGCGTTTTGCAGACAAACGTTTGAGAACATTAGATCTAGTATAACATTATTAATATTTTTAACATTATTAAATTGCCTTAGTCCACAATATGAGAAAGTATCATATACAAGTTGTTCAGTTTCACCTGGTAAGCGAATTGCTGATAAACCTTCCAACTCCTCTTCAGCTTGCCATTGAATATTGCGAAGATTGTAATCTCCAACTGTTATAAATAAACTATCTTGATTTTCACTGACACAGTCTTCAAGTAGAATACAATGTTCCATGTATTTCTCGTAAGCAGTACCCGGTGGAAAATATACAGCACATAATACAATCTTTTGATTATTAAATGTAATTGACAACCACAACTCTTCTCTATCACTTGGACTAATCATCATAACTGACACGGCATATTTCTTTTTAATTGCAATTAAAACACCTCCACCACTTAGTTTATCACTAGTTTCTTCAGATCTATTTTTTCTAAAAACAAAATATCTTTCATCAATAAACTCTTGGTCTTTAATAAAGTCAGTAAGCCACGACTCAGTAACCACAATTATGTCATAAGATTCACTTAAAACGGCCAAATAAAAATCATTTAACTTAGTGCGCATTCCTCGAACATTCTGATAATAAATCGTAAGCTCCGTATTTAAATTAAGTTTTTTGTAGCCGATTGTGAGGTGATATCAACAATTTTAGGAACACCCTTTACGTACTTAATGGTTTTGTTCATGATACCTCTATCAACATGATGATTGAAGCTCAGTTTTCAAGGCTTTGAAGTGATTTTTTTGCATTATAGTTTGATCAGCTGCTACAACGACATTATAACTACTTTTTATAAATTTTTTATTTCGAAGAATATGTAGAGCATCATTTATACACTTGAATTTAACTACAAGAGGCCGTTTTTTAGCGTTATCAAACTTTCCCAAACGAAAGATACTTAAATCCTCGACCTTAGCCTCCTGTATATCACTTAGAATTTTCTGTGCAATATTTTTATCATCAGCTATCCTATCTTTATGGTTAGGCTCTTTCGATTCATCCAAATTGAAAATTATTATATTCGATTCACGATTTCTACGGTCCTGAATTTCCGAAATAACCTGTTCTGAAATTTGAAGCTGGTCCTGTTTTTGTACTGATGATGATTGAATAACACGCTCTCTTAATTCTTTGACTTCAGACTTCAAATCTTCTACAATTTTTCTCAGCCCCTTAATACTTGCTAATTGCAATTTGATATCTTTGCAGTTCATACAGTAAAAAGACAACTTGCGATCTTTAGCCTTCAAGCATGCTGTTTCGTTTCTAGATAAACCGCTGCATGTAGAGTGTACAAATTGTTTGCACAGATCACAAGATATTTCTCTATCAGGTTGGACATCCTCGGTGCACACAACACACTTCATAATTAAATTGCAGTAAACTTATCTCCACTTACTTAATAATTAGTTTCACTAAACCAAGGCAACTACACATGCGACTGCTACGACTGCTTTTCAGCTTTCATATAATGAATAAATATTAGTTAATTAATTACTAATTAATATACATAGTTTCCATATAAAGTATTACGTTTTTTCACATAAATAAAATAAAATAAATATATGTATGTATTAGCAGCACCTCCAAACTTAAACTGAATAGAATTAAAGATTTAGCGAAGCAAAACTTCGATTAGAGATGTATAATGTATCAAATAAACTATTTGCAGTTTAATTTATGTATTTTTAAATACAAATGACAACCGCAACTCTAAGAAAAATTATATTAAGAGGACAAATGGAGGTCAATCCACCCCGTAAAGCGGATTATTTGCTTCAAAAAGAAGTGGCTATATTCTGGGACGCCAATATTATGATTATGATTATTATTATTATTAATATAAAAATAAATAAAGTTGAGTAAGTGAATGTATAACACTTTTACAAATAGAAGGAAAAGCATTAGAAAAGGTTGAAGAATATATATTTTAATGGTTTTCTGCCCACGGCAGTTATGATTGCCTACTTAAAACAAGAATGAGTAAGTTCAAAAAATGAGCACAGAATTGAATATTTTATTTATTGCAAGAAAGTCAGCATTCTACACTAAGAAATGCACTTGATATGAGCAGTAGCAATCATAATTTGAGTAAGAAAGGTTGGCATGAGATAAGATAGAAATCAGAAAGGGTACGTTCAGAGTTTGTCATACTTAATGCTTGGAATGGCAAATGTAGCTTGAATTATGTAACTAACAGGGTTGAGTTGAATAACGTCAAACAATGGTATAAATTTGAAAATAATACAAGATGTTCTGTGAAGAACAGAAATTGTATGAGCGTTAGTATTGCAGGTGTATAAGCCACAAACGATAAGGTAACGGAAAGGTGAAGCAAAGCAGTATGAGGAAGTAAAAATTACAAAGAACAATAAGGCAACCTATCGGAAGACAGACAGTGATACAGTGCTAAATAAGCTCATGTGAATAAGTGCAATTAAAACCAAGTGAATTAAAAACAGAGCAAAGTGCTAGGTGAACAATTTCAAAGAAAAATACATTTTAGTAATTAAGCAAGAACATTCCCTCAAAACTATAGTCCATAAGTAAACATATAACGAAACCTTATTTCTTATAAACAAATGTAGATCGTTATCGCTTGAAAACAAGAATGTCAATTGTTTAACAAATGAGATCAGATAGAAGCTTTTGTAACATGAAGGCTGTGAGTCAGTTGAGCTCCAGTTTTTACATAATTATTAATAAAGAAAGTTATTTGTTGAGCCAAATTTGTGTTTAATCATAGTTACCAGTGTATAGTGCATCTTTGTGGCTAACTTTCCAAGTCAAAACAGTTCCCAATAAAGAGAAATAGCCCAGCAAGATTTCGTCCTAGTGTGACTAACTTCGGAGTCTCTTTTGACTGATCCGAGACATCGGCAAGCAAGAATTGGGTGTGCTACGTTTGCAGAAGGTCTTTAGCAGTGCCTGTGTGGAGAAATGTGGAGGAGGAAGTCGTCACCAAGCGTGTAATAGTCGTGGTGTCTCTTCATTGTGCGAGCCAGCAACGGAACACCACTTCGAAAGGTAAATTTCACAGAAAGCAGGTGGAGCAGCGCCGTAGTATTGGGGGTTCTTCAAGTTTCGACATTTCCCAAGGGGTTGAACGTGATTCCAGCGGCCTAGGTCTGTCCAGATTTCAATAATCGAGACAGCGTCCCTTAGATTTGCTGTTTGGGGCCGATTTTGCAGTTTTGCCGGAAATTAAATAGTTGCACATCAGAGAGTTTGTTTGCGTCACTGAAACAAAAACAGGTTAGCCGGAAGCCACGTCACATATTTAGCAGCATTTACTTGATGTGGTTTTGCCTTTTTCGGGGTTTTGTAATTCAGTTTATGCTGCATTTCTCGGACGAGCAAATCACTTTGACACTAAATTTTGAGGTTATAGACATGTCAAATACAAAGTCACGCATCTGCCATATCGGTTAATTTATCATACAACAAAGCAATTATAATACAAAGTTAATGATCCTACTCCCCTGGGTTAAGAGTTATATATATTTTATTTCGTGCTTTACCGGAGCTAGTTGCTAGTTAATGCAAATAAATAAAATCCAGAGAGCAATAAACCATTTATTGAAATAATAATTATTAGATCTTTTTATTAGCCCTGAGTTTGACATAAAATTCAATGATTAAAACCATCTAATTTATTATAACTTGTGGTGATTTGCCATGAATTATTTATATTTTTACATAAAGCCGTTTGAATATTAGGGGGCGTCATTACAATATACGTATATACTTAAGCCAATGTGTTAGTTTAGACAAGGAAGGACGCGTGAGAGAGCTGAATAGGCGAATACGATTAGGATGGGCAGGATATGGTAAACTGGTAAACATGTTTAAAACCAATCCCAAAATATTTAAAAACTAAAGTCTCCCAATATTGACCTACGGAGTAAAGACCTGGACGTTCACTAAGGACCTAATACACAAGTTGGAAGGTACTCAACGAGCCATGGAAAGCTTCATGATAGGTGTTACATTCAGTGAGAAAGTGAGTAATGAGCATTAGGCAAAAAACGAAAGTATAGTAAATATGATCAAACATTATTTTTATCTAGTATGGCAATGGAATATTTTCTAATTTATAAATGCAACTATAACTCACTTAAAAATCAAATGTCAATTTTGACATTTAAGTATAAATGTAGTTGTATTCATAAATTAGGAACAACTCCAAAGTCATACTAGATGACAATAATTTTTGATCATATTTTAGAAGACAATACTACGCGAATTTGTAAATTGAAGTGGAGATGGACAGGATACGTCGCGAGACGTGAAGATGGAAGCTGGAGTGAAAAAATACCAAATGGCAACCTGGGTCGTTCAAAAATGAGAATGTCAGATGATATCGCTAGACTGGCAGGAAAAACATGGATGAAAGAGGTAGGGAAGACTGGAAGTGGAAAGAGGAGGTTATTGTCCAAAACTGGAAAATGGATAGGACTAATTAGATGAACGAGAAGAGTGAATGCATTTAAATGAATATAAATAAAACATTCACTCATTCATTATCTTTAGCCTCTTTTACCTTTCGGTGCCGAGGACAATTCCTACTATGCAACATATTTGCTATAATTTAAAACTAATTTTTTTGCGGGTAGCAAGATATCTGATCATTATATATTATAGAAACCACGAAAGATGAGCCCTGCGTCATCAATGCTATCCGTATGATATAAGATTTTACTTGCTAGTCAAATTAGCATCAGTTGTATTCTCAAGCAATCAGGAGCCAATAGGTGGCGCTTTAACCGGAAAACAAACAGCTGTCAAGTACTGTCAATATGAATTATTTTCGTTTTAGTTATTTGCGTTTATTTGGTTTTATGATGACTAAGGTTATATGCAACTTAAATCATTTACCAATACACAATTGCAAACGATATAATAATCTAACCAATAAATATACAACTGTATTTCTTCCGCAACGCAGTACTACAAAAAAGAATTCCATTGAACATAGGAATTTAGATAACCAACTACTAAAATAAAATAATGTAAATATATTAATAATTACAATTTTTAACCACTATCACTACTTAAACTAGAGCCACTTGAATCGTTGCCAACATGAATGGTTACTTCATCAACAGTTACATCTAAAATCCTTTCACGCTTATCCCAAGTCCTAATTTTTTCTTCAGTGTGACGTACACAATTACCTCACACATCTTTGGTACATTGTTCTAATGCTTCCTTCCACATTGCAAGAACTCGTTTTGCATGTGCCCATATTAATTCAATAGCATTGAATTTAAGCTGGTGTTACTGAGTAAAATTTGGCTTTCTTTCACTTCAGTATTCAGTGAATTGATGGTAATGTGCTTTTTTTTCGAATACATCGTGTATATGGTATCCCTTATAACATTTTCGAGGAATCCGGTAAATCAGTAGATTTCAACTTTTTACGTGGTCTTTTCTTGCCAGGGCTACATAAAACTGGATTCATACTAGAACGACTCTTAACTTTTTTCACAGTAGAAACATTAATGCATAGACCTTCCGCTGCCCTCTACAAATAATTAAACGATGGATGTAAAATATAATTAGGCGAATTATGTTTTATTTAGGTACCTCTTGTACACACGACAATGGAATTATATGACCCCAATTTCCTTTCTCGTTCGAAGTAATCCAATAAATTTAACAAGAGCTGCTGAGATTGCGAACGTAACGTTTTACCTTTAATAGACATAATTTGTATCAAATCGTCAATAATAACTTGAAAACGTAGTTATAACGCGCCGAAAAAATGAACAAGGCTTCACAAATATTATTTGACAGTTGACGTTTTAGTGACGACGCGCGTATGTGACTCAAACTACTTTAATCAAATAAGCACTTTCATCATAACACACGCTTATTGTAATGCTATCACTGTCGTACGCATGGAGTATGTGAACAAATGTACACGCATGTTTGTCGTTACTAAATTCAGCGTGTGATGACGCAGGGCTCATCTTTGGTGGTTTCTATAATACGTGTCATAGGTTAGTCAACTTAATACATTGTACACGAATTTTCATATCACATTTCGGGAGATTTGAATTTTTTATCGCACGATACAAAGCAATCTGTGCGCGTTTTACAATAAGTGCCAACCCATTATAGGATTTTGTATTATTATGTAAAGTGACAGAGAAAATGAATAAAACTAGCACCTTCAACTAGCTGAGAAGGTTATTTCATTAAAATTTCGACCTGAAATACGTCGGAAAAGATAGATGTAACCTATAAATTATTGTTCATTGCTTGGCGAAAGGATCACGAAACAACACCAGGGGCGGATGGGCAAGTTTCAAACGGCCCAGGACGGTTTTTGTAGAAACGGCCCACATAGACTTTTTTACAACACTCCTCCAACCCGTTAAATATGTACCTATAATCAAACAACGAGCTTTATTTCAAATAAAAAATACACTTACAAACACATAATTAAACTTTAAAATTAAAGGTAACATTCTCTGAAGTGAACAACAATCAGAAAATAAAAAAAAATTGACTTTGTATATGAAGACACTAACTAAAGCCATTAATAAATTAACGATCTTAAAAGTAATTGACTGGCTGTAGCTAACCTATTTATAACTTCCTCATTATCTATTTTTTGTAGCATTTTTGTTCAATGTTCATAAGCATAGAAGACTTGGGCTTTTCATCATTCATGGAATTACGTAGGCGATTTTGAATGTATTTCAATATTGAAAAAGATCTTTCGCATGCTATCTGCGATATAGGAAGCGTTAGAAGGTATTGATAAGCTGTTACCAATGCTTGAAATGCGCCTAGATACATGTTATAGTTTTATGATGGTCAAGTAACAGCGTAGGACACAATTTTTGCAGCTTTCACAGTTTTCTTTCTTTTTTTCGATCTGTTGGCGTTGCAGCAGTCATATTTTTACCAGTATCATTCCATTCATCTTCAGGGTTTCAGACACTTTAATAAAGAACGAACCAACAAAGAACACCCCTACAACTGGCATAATGAACTAGTTCGACTAGTTTTAGTTACTATGTAGCCCGCCCACCGGTGTCGTTCTAGTTTGCCGTCGACTCTATTTCCCTATTTCCCTGACTCGGCAGCTCCTACTTTAGTAGAAAAAATCACCTTCCGATATTTCTTGAGATCTTCAGGTTTCAAGGTCCCTAGATGACGAAAAAGAGGTTTTCTTAATTCCGTCTGCCTATCTGTCTGTATGTCTGTCTGTCTGTCTGTTGGCAGTATAGCTAAAAACTATTTGTCGGAAAAAGACGATATTGTACATACATATTATACCGGGTGAGTTTTTTAAAGTGTTACAAGGCAATATTTCGAGAACGGTTTTAAATATGTTCATGTAATTTTGGTGGGGTAATAGGCACGCGGGGGACTTATTTAAACATTTTTTTTTAAATTATACGCCTCCCTCTGTTTTGAGGGGTAGGGGGTAACTTTGGAATTTTAAATGAGATGATGTGTTTTTGTTTCAAAAATTCGAATCTACGGGAAAAACAACATATGTGTGCATACAATTTTTGGATTTCTTTTTTCGATTACGGAATCATAGTTTATTAAATTATAAAATAAAAAGAATAAAATCGTTAAAACGTCAACATTCTCAACTGACTTAGGTAAAAATAACTCATTTCCATGGAAACGAATAATAATTCTGAAATAAGGAAACTTGATTTATTCCTAAAATTTATTTATTTTTGAAATTTAATCAAAATTTAGTTAATTATAATTCCGTAACTAAAAGAGTAAATCCAAAAATGTTTTGTACACATATGTAGTTTCTCACGTAGATTCGAATTTTAGAAACAAAAACACATCATCTCATTTAAAATTCCAAAGTTACCCCCACCTCTAAAAACAGAGAGAGTGGTAAAATGTAAAAAATATGTTTAAATATGTCCCCTCATATCTCTATTGCCCATCCAAAATTTCATGAAAATATTTAAGACCGTTCTCGAGATATTGCCTTGTAACACTTTAAAAAACTTACCCGGTATATCTACCTCGCATGAAACCGGAACAATTTCATACAAATATATACAGGGTGAGCACCTTATTTTTTTAAATTTTTGGGTTAATTTTGAAATAGAAGGAAGTAATAACTTTCACATAGGTCAGGCACATTTGCCAAAAATAAGACTCAACCGATACAGGATAATGTCACAAATAAGTAACAACATTTCAACAATAACACCGTTCTGTTCAAGAAAGTCGCGCGCTGGACTTATTTGAAAGAGGCTCAATAGCGTAGTTAGCTTTATCGGTGCAGATACGATATCTATGTAAGGGTGCGGTTACGATCGCTCTGCAGATGCGGCGGGTTTAAACCCCAAGGGGTTTAATTTTTTTTATTTGAAAATGTATTTTTCTACTACCACCACTAAAAGTATTCCTTTTAGCGCTAGCTTTTTTCACTAAAAGTGAAGTTTTAGAATTTAGCGTGTTTAAAATGAGATCAGCTGTTTACTTTTAACCCATGCGCTAAAAGTGAAGTGAGGTTATAAAACTACAATTTCAAACTAGAAGTGTGGTTTTAAAGTTATTCTAGTTACTTCTTGCGTTAGACGTCAAGTGTTTTTTAAATAATTAAAGCGTTATGTAATGAATAAAGTCAGATGTGTACTATTATAACTACCTTTGATAACTGACTTTGACAGTACTGGCTCCTGAGTACATTCACCTGCGCGTCAAGGCCATCCCTTTATTATGACATAAATTATAACTGTCATAAATGCAAACCTTTGTTAAATCGACATTTATGGATTAATAACAAAAAATTTAAGGTCGTAGAAAAAATATTGTATGCAAACTCGTGCTAAAAGTATTATTGCGCTCGACAGGTTACAAAACTCAGTCTTCGGCTTCGTTTCATAATTTTCATAAACATAAACTTTTAGCACTTGTTACAAAAATAGCTATTAATTTATTAGAAACGTGAAGATATTTTTACTCCTAACTTAATTAGATTTTTAAAATTATTTACTGTCACAATGCCGACGAGGGAAGTTCTGGGTAAAGCCTTTTACAGATTTTTTCTATGGCTCTCACTACTCCTGATTTAATAAAAGGAAAGGCTTTGCCAAATCACAGGTCACCAATATGCGGTGTTTGCGTTTGCGCGCACTGGCCACTGCATTTCGCGATTAGGTTTCAAATTTTCGGACCGGCCTAGTAAACTGGGGTCGTGTTAGCCGGCCCATCTAACATAGCGGCCCACCGGGATTTGTTCCGTTGTCACGGCGGGACCCATCCGCCGCTGAACAACACCATACTCCGAAAGTAAATACTTATTTTTAAAATATAATCTTAAATATAAATAAATATAAAAAAAACAGCTCACGCTGTAGCTTTTCGCACTCGTGAAAAATGAATACAGTTCCACACTCGTTGTACAATTTACCATTAACCTTCACATGCAAGTGCTTCATTTTTCTGGGTCTTGTTTCCTTTCAAAAACTGTTGTATTTCTTCTAAGGTTTTCCCCTTGGTTTCAGGAAGAAAGAAATAGGAAAACAGTACATTGAGAATACAGCATACAGAAAATAGACAGAATGGTACCCACATTCCAAAGTTGGATGATAAGGTTTGGAATAATTTTGTGCTTATTAATATAAAAACTGAGTAACACACATTGAGAATGCATAAAGCGTATCCCTTCACACTTGTGGGAAATAGTTCACCAAGCATAAGAGTAGGAATGGTTACCAGTCCTGCTGAACAAATAGGAATATACGTTAACATTCCTGCGAGTGGTATCCAGCTAATCTCAGACATATCGACTGCAGTCATCTCATGTAAATAGAAGTAAACAGTTTCTACTCCTAGGCAAATTCCGCAGCCTAATGACGAGAAGACCATCAATGGTTTTCGTCCGAGCTTTTCCACAACGGGCGAAAACCCAGTTATCGCTAAAGTGAAGGCTCCAGAAAAAATCATTGCTGACGTCGCATCAGACAGTTTACTCCCTGCTTGACTGAACATGTACTGGGTATACATAGTAAAAACTGGGAGGCCGCTGAATGGCTGAGTTGCACGAAGTCCCAAAGATATTATCATTGTCTTACGGTTGGTCTTATTGAAGAATAAGTCCTTAAGGCTGCCTGATTCTGCAAGATCCTTTTGAACATCTTTGGTGAGAGTTATAAGCTCTTCATCAACGTTTTCCATCCATCTAAACTGTTGTAGAGATTTTTTTGCCTCCTCTTCTCTGTTCTTCATAATAAGAAAGTATGGAGACTCTGGCATTGGAAGCATCAGAAAAAAATTAAGTAACATTATAGAACCAAAAATAAGAGCTGATGTTCTCATATCTACGTAGGCTTGGACAGTGTTAATCATAAAAAATCCAAAGAACATAGTCAAAGATACCAGATTTCCCCACGATCCCCTTACTTTTGGTTCTGAAATTTCTCCTACGTACATAGGTAAAGCTGTAAATATCGCAGCATCGCCGATGCCTTGTATAAATCGTGCTAAGTAGAATATGTAGAGATGTTCAGCGTAAGCTATTGATATCCAAGACAAAAAGTAAGTGACTGAAATCAAAAAGATGGTTTGCTTTCTGCCGATGCGGTCGACGAGTATTGCCAAAATAGGAGATACAAGCACAGTTGAAATTGTTGGAATAACTGTGAAATATGAAGCTTCTTCTAAAGTCATCGGTTCGATGTGCGAAGAATTTGAAATAAGCACAGGAATTGAAGGTCCAGTCCAGTTAACAATCGCCCCATTAATAAAGGACCCAATAGTAGCTAAAAGCACAAACGAAAGAGTGAAAGCAGAAATAATTAAATCAGTACTTACCGATTATAATTGCAAGAATTTGAGGCCATTGGCTACTTTTTTCGCCATATGGAATACAAGAACGTAGATAGTCAAATGTTGCTGTCATGATTGAACTGCTACTGAAAATTTTACGTCATATGTCCCACAAATGATCCTTTAAATACCTATCTGGGAAGGAATTCATTGTTTAACTTACACTTATTGTTTCGATTTGCGTTAATACCTCCAAAAACTGGTTGGCTTGAATATTTGTAAACTACTATTTAAATACAGTGCAGTGGTGTTCAAATATACAAATTCGCTTGTTTTTACAGTAGCTAACATTAACTGAAATTTGATCTCTTTGAAGTGAAAAGCTCAAATTACTCTAATTATTCGTTACGAAAACTTAGCTGAAGTGATGTATAAGAAAAATATTTATAATTATGGCTTCCGTTGTTGCATAATTTTTGTTACGCCTCTGGTTATACATTTTGTGTGTTATCATTTTTGGTAAATATACTTTTTCATGATTTATACTAATGTATATATTCTCATTCATCTTGACATGCTTTGTTGTATGTAATCGCACTTATTTTAAAAGCAATGTAAAATTTATTATATCTGGTATAATATACTTTATACGCTGCTAGTTAAACATATTCTGACGCACGTAAGACAATGTAACTATTTGTATCAATAATTTATAATTAAGCCATGTGTACGCTTTATTAAACCTGTTTAATTTATTGATTTGTGTGCATTAAATGGTAGAGGTGGTTCTTAAGAAAATGTGACAGCGCAAGTCTATTTACGTAGATGTAATAATGAAAATTACCATAGATAAATGCCTATTAAAATAAATGTAAGATACTAAAACCTTCTGAAGGAACAAATACCTAAGGTAATTATGAATCGCGTTATACAAATGGACAAGAATACAGGATTATTGCTAAAGTCAATACACTGATCTGGATCTTCGCCCAGTGGAACATGAAAAGCGTAGTAGTAATTTTACACAGGAGGGACTAGTAATTTTTGTTTTTGTAACTATGTTAAAATTCCAAAATTGTTATATTAAAAAATCAGTTACTTTCTTAGTTGAATATTTCTATAGGAGAAAGTAGGATTATATATTTTTTTAAATCTAGACTCCAAAAAACAAACACATTTAAATTGATTTAGCCAAATTTTGTTTGTTGCATATTAATAAAAAAATGCTATGTAGGTCTTGCCAATTATGTATACATCATGTATTCTACCAAGTTAGAAGTGGTAAAAAACTTATTAACTATGTAAAACTCTACGTTAAACTTTTGATATGATAGTATCTTTAACATGACGAATTAAAATAATTAAAAGCGCCCATTATATGTCTTGTTAAATTTCAAAGTTCACTTTTTTTCTTTATTTTTTTAAATACACGAAAACTAGGTCGACTGATTTCTCTTAAACGTTGCTAAGAAACATCGCAGCTTTCGATTTTGTATGAACAAGTTTCAATCAACGTCAGTTATTATTTGGGCAGTACAAATATTGCGGCAGATATGAGTTCATTGTTTTCATAATCCAATTCACGATAACGCAAATAGCGTTTTACAATTCTTTATTGCTACTGCATGAGTTGGCAATTTTTTGTTAAAACTATACATAACAGGATGAGAATCTGCGAGCTCTTTATCGATACTTCGACACAGTGTTAGGATGGAGTGGTTTTTGCAATGCGCTCTTTGGATCTCCGACTCCTTAAGACACATCAGTTTAGTCTTCAGATTTGGTTGAACCTGTGCTTTCAGCGTGGTATGGGCGTTATCATACTGTATTGTCTTATATATCGCGCCATGTGTGCGACGACTTCTACCAAAAACAAATTCACAAGGGAGACTGGAATTAATTATTGAAGAGCCTAGACGAGGGAAATTTGTTTAAAATCGAGTTAACTATTTATCAATACCTGCCGTGGGCGAATGAGGCAGAGAACGCCTATAATGTGGCATTTCACATTCAAAGATGACAATGGATAGAGAGTTTTACCCCAATCAAGTTTCGAACTCATGATCTTACGCTCCGTCGCTTAGCTTTGTACCATTACACCATTGTATAGGCGTAGTTATACGACCGCTTGACCGCCAACACTGATATGCGTAATATATATCGACAAATTTCACTCAAAAGGTTTTCAGTTGTTTACATTAATATGGTCTGCTAGAGCATGCCGTTCTCGAGATTGTAATGTAGCATGCTGTGTGGATGCTTAATTAATTCAATATTAATATCCAGATATTTAAAGGGTATCATGTGATAACAGTTGGTGATAGATTACTGGTGGTAGTAGCAATAGACAACCAAGGGGTTGTTTACTGCAAGTGAAAAAACTTCTTTAATTTTGAATAATCTATGTTTAATAAGTCACGTTAAAGGGCTAACTTTCCTTTAATTGTGAGAGTAATGTTGTATATTTGGTACGTGATAGCAAGATAGCCTTCTTCACGATCAAATTTGGCTAAAGGTCACAATTATTATTCATATTATAATTTCAAGATTGTTTGAAACCATTTGAACTGGTAATTGGTACTTAAACCATTAGTAAGTGAAAGTGACAGTGATTGTGGATGTTGTACTACCGTTTATCAAGGTATTAAGAGGTACGAGAGCTACAATGAGCTATTTTGGGTCTTCAACAACTTAAAGGAGGTGTTTGACGACTACCAATCAGTTAGGAGCTGATAGAAAATACACTCAAGGTACAAGTGAGTCTTCGTGAAGGTTAGTGTATTTTTATTAACAAGTTTGGTACGAAAAAAAAAGTGGAAAGTATTGTAATTTAGGTTTAGAGCGCAATTTAGAATATTAAGTTTTCTAAATTTGCTTTGATTCGGGTACTCGACGTTTTCGGCCATTATAAGTAGAAATTATATCATTTTGGTCTAGGTATCTGTAATTAATTTTAACCACAATTTGGAAAAAGTAATTTGATTAAATAATTTGACAACATTTAGTTTTGATTGATTGTAATGTCAAACCAAGCATAATAATACAATCTAACTTAAAAGAAGGTTCTATTAAAAGTACTAAGGAGTGTGACTGACAAAGAAGTCAATACAATAATAATTTTGTAATTCAGTATTCAATTATAAAGAGATTCATTATTATAACCTTTACTCATTCAGCTGAGGAAGATAGGTTCTTATTTGCTTAATAAATTGACTAGCCGAGGTAATTTTAAATAATAGTCAAGTGGCATAATTTCAATCATATATTTTCATAAGTGAGTTATGTCAATTTTGAAAGTAATTCAAAAGCAACAAGGTAAGTGTTTAATACATTATTCTCGATATTACTTCTGTTAACTAAGCAATAGGGTAGATATCCAATTTACTAATTGTAATAACCGTTCGAAAAAGGGTTATATAACAAGATACGATGTTTACATCCATCCAGCCGGACACTTCCATTACACTTAAATTTTCTTTGTCTTCACAAAGGATATGCAGTTTTATGACACCTTTCATATAATTTTGAGTAGGTTACGATTAAATGAGCGGTTGCTACAAAAATTGCAAATTAGTAAAAATAGTCGAGCGCGGAAGTAGCACTATGGTTGTACTGAAGTGAAATTTTTCAATTACTATTTACAATGAAGGTTATCGAGAAATTACAATTTTATGTTAAGCGAACCTGAGGAAATACTGTAATCATTATTTAACTAAGCATCACAAAGTAGCTGAATGGAAACAATGGCAGTGGAGAATTGCCATGTTAGCTTAAACTCAAAAAACGAATATTTCTATTTTTTAAATTTTCTTCGTTATAAATTTATATCTGTAGCTGATTATAGTGCTAAACACCGACATCGTGCCTTAGATTTGTAACTTTACGTGGTAGGTAATCTTATCAGGTAAATCAGACTAACGACCTCCAGTAGGTATCGTAAGGACGGAAGCCTCGATGGGCAAACGGCCCCATCGCTTGCGGTCGAGTCCACATTGAAAAGTCGAACGCTCGGACGATAGTTCGACTCACAGCACAGGCTTTACGGTTTTCACTTAGTTGCGCCCGCACTTCCCTAAAGTACTACTTTAGAGTGAGAGGTGACAACGATCTGTCCATACCCTGAAAAGGATAAATACGTCAAATTGACATCAAGGCATCCTACCCCTAACTAATGCGAAAGTTGTTCCAGGGAACGGGGACGGTAGAAGAGCTTACGGAAGGAAAAAGAGGAATCATCTGAATAATCAACTTATTGACCTCAAGACAAGCATGGCGACAAAAAAACACGAAAAACAGATCCCAAAATATAGTACTAAGGGTGGATACCTGGAACATAAAATGACTAAACATCAGAGACCAGGAAATAGTTAAAGAAATTATGGAAAGAAAATCGACATATGTGTAAAACAGGGGACGTGGTTTTGTTAATAGGCGAAGAAAAGGAAAGACATTTCTTCAGCAAAAACCACATGTTCAGAATCATTGCCAAATATACATGATTGATTACATGCTCTAGTCAGATTTTTTTAAACAAATACTATATGATTCTTACGAGCAGAAAGAAATGTGAAGAATAATTTATGAAGCCAAATGAAAGAACTAATTACTTAACTGAAGCACATCGAAAAACAATCACTATACACTAAGCAAGAAGAAATAACTATTTAACAAAAATATATAGAAGAACCGCTCAGGAAACTTAGAAACGTAAAATCGCTAGAAAGCCATAGAATACCTTACGAGTTGCTGAAATTTGGAGCACTAGTTCTAACACAAGGACCAACTGAAAGTTGTAAAATACTGTAAGATACCGCAAGAAGAGAGATTAAATATTTTTATATTAATGCTCAAAAACTAAGACAAAAAAATTCAAACGTTAAAACTAACAACTAAAATTATAACTAGTGTTATCAACTTTAATATAGCACTAACAGAGAAAGAGCAAGGAGTAACAGATTATGTTCATATGACATTTTTGTAATAAGACAGTTAAAAGAAAAAATACTAGAATATAACAGTTTAAAGAATGCCTATATCAAAGTATGACTAAATTACGTCATCAAATTGTTGTACATTACAAAATTTCTTTCAGACATATTGAAACGATCGAAAACATTTATCACAACACAGCAAGAATAGAAGGATAATAATATTAATGTTTTGAATAGAAAGTTAATAATACCAAGAGTGCCTAGATTTTGTTTGCCCATAACAATTGTTTTGCGTTGTCAATTAACAGTGGAACTAAAACTCCACATACCGCTCTTAATAAAGGTTTTTAAAGTTTTTTCGAAAAATATGTAAGCGTATAATAATTTAATATTGTTAAATACATAAAAAATATCTACAAGATTAGGTAAATTAAAATGTATCACATCATTTGAAAAACAAAAGTTGATATCATTTCCTGTGAACCGTAAGTGAAATTAACATACTGATAACTAGTATTGATAGCTACGTTAGTCTCGAAGATATTCACTTAACACACCTTAGCTGTTACATGTAGGAAGCCATTTTAATATCAAACGAAACGTCCTCTCTTCCAAAAATATCTAATGAAAATGTGGGCAGTTTTCGTTGTACTTCTCTTGTTTTTCGTTGGATAAATATTCATCTATTTCGTATGCTGGTGATAAATTCTTCAAGAAAGTTACATGAATAGAGTCGACTGCTTTTTTCAACATAGGGTATTAAGTTTTGTTAGAGAACTAAAAGATTTCCTGGCGTATATATTACATTTTAATGATAGAACGTTAAAACATGTGGCAAACCGTAATATACTCAGATGGACTGTGGGTATACGAATACAATTTATTGAGTCAAAATTTTTTTGTTATCAACATTTATATCGGTTTAATTGACAACCATTTGACAATTTATGCTTTTATACAAATTATTTTTTGGTGTATTGCATAAATTCCTGTATTTTCTCTCAGTTTGGAAAATACACTTTGCTAATATACATTGTTAATATATTGAAACAGCTTTTTCTACTTTTGCGCGACTAAGGAATGATGAAGATTGTTAGCGTGCTCCTATTATTTTCAATCGTTTATTTTTTGAGTAAAACAAAAAAAGATAGTTATTTGATTTTTAATCTAAGCATTTTTCAAAAATTTTCAAAAGTCGCAAATTCTACAAAAAACGGTAAAAAATAGAGCGTTAGTTCAAGAGACAAATTTTCTCTAAAATTTTAAGCTGAATTCAAAAATGTAATAATATACGGGGTGTTCTATTTAAAATAGGAGTTAATAAAAAAAATAGAAAACAACAAAATATCCCATTTTAGAGGTATTCAACTGGAAAATCACCTATCTCACATCAATACACATTAAAAATGTAATAGAAATGTTTGAAAAAGATCGTTAGAGCCGTTTTTGAAAATATCGAAAAAACAAACTGAAAAATTACAAGAGTAAACACCATACTTCCTGTTATGCGATTTTCTTCAAAAGCTTGCTGTAGCATCTAGATAGTACACAAAACTTATATATGAAGTTTCAACGCTATACCTCTTTTCGTTTTTGAGATATTCTGTTCACAGACAGACAGACAGACAGTCACACAGACAGACACACAGACCAATGAACAAAAACATGTTTTCTGGATTCGGGGGCTCTAAAACGTGAAAATCTGTTGAAAACTCAATTTTCAATTTTTGGGGTGAATCCAATACTTGCTTTATCGTAAAAGGAAGTAAAAATCTAGTCATGTCTTAACTTAAGTCTGTATGTGAATGTCAGATTGCATTATGTTTATGAAAACATTTGCCACTTTGACAGGCAAAAGGTTATAATGCATTAAGTTTACTTGCATCAAGCAAAAAGGAAAATAAGACAGCATGTACACAACGAGTGTATTAATCATAACAGTTAATAAAAATTGCTTTTATTAAGTGTTTTGTATTTTTTAGGAAAATAGTTCAAGATCAAGATTTTATTATAGTTCTCTCTGACTTAATGGTAGTTCATTTGCTTCAATGGATATGGATCAAGTTATGGTAAACTTCAATTTGATCATGGCATGCTGCCAATGAGTTTTTTTTTTGAAACACGATACCGATTGCATACAAAGAACCAGCATACAAAAACTTCTCTGGGATTTATCAGTTAACGTTAATGATACTAACGGGTGTTCATAAACAGTCGTCATCCCAGTTGCTTTGAAAAACAAAATGTTATGTCTTTGATTAATTCGTGCAACACAATGAAACGTCATTGAGTACTGTCATAGCGCATTTTTTCTCAATTTTAATAGACATACGTTTCTGAAGTCAAAACCTACTGGGATGACGACTGTTTATGAACACCCGTTATTATAATAGGGAGTTTTTGCACAACGTTACGTTAAAATCGAAACATTCGATTTGATTGGCTGTATCGTTGACGTCGCTAGGTAACTTAGGCTGTAACGGGCCGTTATTTCAACGGGTTATGCAAAAACTCCCTAATATCATTCTTGGTTTCTACTTTTTTCTCAAATATAACGCCAACGTTGTGGTAATGTTTCAGATCAGCTATATTTATAACTAGCTGACCCGGCAAACGTGGTTTTGCCCAAAAATAATTGGTCTCTGATACCCCGTTTCACCACTATAGGGTTTTAATGTTATGTCATGTCCACCGTCTTGGACTTAAAAATAAATGCAATTCTCGCAATCAACGTCCCAAATAACTTCAATAACGGCACTCATATTGAATTTTAGGCTTATTTACCCATTTCACCCCCTAAGGGGTTGATTTTCAAAAAATTACGAAATACGTGTTTGTTTATTTGTTTTTAGGTGTACTCCTACGAGGATTCAAATCGAAATGTTTATTTAATATTATTTTTCCATACAAAATTGGAACCCAGTTTGATAAAAAAAATAGAGCTCTCATTTTCAGCATGTACTTCTTCCTCTTAAGATTCAAGGTTCTGGAACGCTTGGATAGGGGACAGCGTATTGGGAGACACCTTACATAATAAATCATTCAACAATAAATTTGCAAATATTAGTAAATTAGGAAGCTACTTCATGCTATTATCTATGATAAATAATTTTCTTACTTATCTGTTAAATCATATGCCAACCTTTGTTTGCTAAAACTATGCGTACAGATTAGGGACTTAGGTAGTGACAAGCAAGTCTACGTATTATGCAGCTTGCACAAACGCTGCATTTATAATTTTGCATCTGTAGAATCATGAAGTTGGTTCGAAATGTATTACAATGTTGTGGGTCTCAAAATAACAGAAATCCCCGATGCCAAATTATCGCTATTTTCGCATGTGAGTTACTGATTTTTTTTTATAATTTAATCTCGTTTATACTTTACATTGCAATTAGCTGCTGCAGGAGCATTCTCAGCGGGCACAATGGGAGCTTGGACTTCACCATCAATTCCGATTCTTACTTCTAACTCATCTAGCATGGAACTTATTACCTTAGAAGAAGCATCTTACTTCACTGTAATTCCACCACTCACAACTATAGCATTAGCTCCGATATTTCCGTTACTAGTAGATGGGGTAGGAAGACAAAAGACAATCATGATAATGACCGTGTCCTATTTTCTATCTTGGATGACAACAGCATTTTCCCAAAACGTATATATGTTCTATATGGCACGTACATTAACCGGTATTGGGGATGCAACATTCTTCGCTGCCGTACCCATGTATGTAGGAGAAATCGCACAGCCAAAAGTAAGAAGTACCTGGGGAAATCTTATGGCGTTTTTTGCATTTTTAGGGCAATTTATTGTTAATGTAGTAGGTTCATACTGCAATATAACTACTACTGCCCTTATACTTAGCTGCGTGCCTTTTGTACAATTCTTTCTCATGGCTTTGATGCCTGAATCGCCATACTTTTTTATCAGAAAGAACAAAGAACTAGAAGCTCGTGCCTCATTAAAGACACTGAGATGCACAGACGATGTAGAAGAGGAGTTCATCCTGTTATCCACTAATGTACAGCAACAAATTTCTGAGTCTGGAACATTTAGCGACTTGTTCTTCATATCAACTCATCGAAAAACCTTAATTATAGCAATATGTTTGAGAGTTTTTCAGCAACTCAGCGGTTTACCAGCATTCTTCATGTACGCCCAGTATATGTTTATTCAAGCGGGGAGTGAGCTTTCGGCATCTACATCAGCAATAATATTTTCTGGAGTTTTTATGGTTGTCATCACAACCTTCGCATTTTTTATTGGAAAATTCGGAAGAAAACCCTTGCTGACTTTATCATGTTTTGGCTGTTCAATTGCATTAGCAATTGAAACCACATATTTTTATATACATGAAAATACAACTTTAAATATGTCTGGCTTTATATGGATACCATTAGCTGGTATGGTTTTTTACGTGATAATGTGTTCAGCTGGACTGGCCATAATTCCCACACTTATGATCGGGGAACTTTTTGCTACTAGTATAAAAAGTAAAGCCATGTGCGTTCTTAACATTTGCTACTCGGTAGTTTTATTAGCGGTCGGCAAATTATTTCAAACGCTATCAGTGAATTTTGGAATGTACGTCCCATTTTGTCTTTTTTCAGTTTGTTGTCTTGCTGCCATGGCGTTTTCTTACTTTTGTATTCCTGAAACTATAGGAAAAACTTTAGAAGAAATTCAAGAAAATTTGAATGGGAAAAAGAATAATACTAAAATCGTAATTATTACTTAAACCTTATTGGTAGAAGACCTAAAAAAATGATTTTAACAATGTTAAAAAAGAGACGTAAATGTATGACAGTTTAATAGTTTTTACAATACATTTTAAGTATTTTATATACACATATATATATATATATATTTTACAAATAGATAATTTTTACCTAGTGACAAAATATAATTTTATTAGCTACTGTGACTAACTAAGTTACATACAAGAGCAATGCGAGCCAATAGTTTTTTCCTAAGTGTTATTCACATGTAAATTCAAATTTATTTTTCGTAAATAAATTCTTAATATTCTGCAATCTAGTAATTTAACTGACATGAAAAATTTAGTTAAAGATGTAATAAAAGTAGCAGTATGGCTTGAGCAAACACAAAAAGGTAAGTGAGAAGATGAATAATGATAATGCAACTAGCACTAGTCAGTTCGATGTTAGAAATTTTTCTCCATGCCCATCTAGTAAGTTACACTTACTTTGACATATCCATTGCAGGTAATTTGATTTTACTGTTTGTTTACTGGTTGTCATGACATTAGGGAAGTAAGTATGTACTCCCCAAGGGAAGTAAGTGAATTGCGTGTTATTACAGTAATTTTAGTTTTGTAAGTGTTCTGAACGGGTTTGAACTTAACTGATCCTAACCTATTTGAAATTTAAACACTTGTTATGATAAGTAGGGTTAGGGTATAACCGTAAATTAAAAATATCAATATAATAAAGGAGAACGATCCAGACGTGTGTGTCACGACAATTGCGGATGCGATGTACCCCATTTGCGTTTGCATGCAATTAGCCGTCGCCTCGATTTCGCGACCCGGGCGTAGCCCCGAGGACCCTTCAGAGAGGAACGGAGCCCCAAGCGCCCCTTAGAGAGGGGCGGAGTTCCGAGGGCCCCATGGAGAGGGGCTGATCCCCGAGGGCCCCCTTGGAGAGGGGCGGATCCCCGAGGGCCCCCTTGTAGAGGGGCTGAGCCCAAGGGGCCCCTTGGAGAGGGGTGGAGCCCCGAGAGCTCCCTTGGAGAGGGGCGGAGTCCCGACGGCCCTCTTCTTTGATCAGGTGGACGGTAGAGGGAGGCAGAAGCGGAGCCCCGTTTATATATATATGTGTGTAATAAAACAAACAAAAATTTGTATACTGTAATATTTTATATTTTATTAAAATTTTTGTTGGGCATGGAGAAAAATATAAGCATGCTCGGGAAGGAACTATCTATAACCAGTCTCGAACTTTGCCAGCCCTCGCTGCTCGGGCTGGCAAACTCGTTCTCGACTGGTAAAAGCTACTTACTTCCCTTGATACTTAAATAACTATTATTTATTAAAGAAAATATCGTAAAATTTTAGTTAGCTATGTTGAAGATCTATGCTTGATCCATGGTGACCTCATCTTCTGTATGTTACATACAGAAAGAAAAGCTTCAGTAATAAAGGACTCTTGCTAAATAGGAGAAATTAGAAAAATTTCACTTAGGTACCTCGCGAAGGAAAACAATAGAATCAGAGAAAGAGATCAGATTATTAAAGTTGGTATATCACCTCATCGTCCAGTCGAGAGCTTGAGTAGCCTCCTCGCTAATGTTCATGTATAGTTGACATGAGCACACATGTAATAAGAGCCACTCTTTCCCATTCGTCAGATAACGGCTCAATTAAAAATGTTATCACATGTGAGTAACGCCCTCGAACCTCGCATGCAATTTCTCAAGGAGCAGAAAAGCAACAATTCCAGCCGTTTCATAATTAACCAAAAACATAGCGACAAGCCGACACTAGGCTATAATAAAACGCCGCAGTTTCTGCATCGTTTCCAAAGAAACAACAGAATCCGCAAACGCAACCTTTAGCTAGCAAATTCAGGCTACCCTAAAAAGAGAAATTTTAAAACAGCATCCAGCAGAAACCCGAGAAGCGCATCAAATAAAACGAACGCCGAAAAAGACCAGCGGCCGCGTAAACATTTAAGAAGCACGCAAAACCGAAAACGCAAATTCAGCTACATAATGCGGGTTACCGACCGCAGGCCCCTCAACGCACAAAGGAAATCCACTTAAGCCGTCCATTCAAAGGATTAGCCATTCAAAGAAGAAAGCGAAAGTGTCAACTCGGTGAGCTAGGCTAGGCTAGCGCCGGACCAAATTAACATGAAGTAGGTCAACGCAGGCGGGCCGCGCAATAATTAAACGTACCTCGCGAATAAAATCAATCTCAGTTAATATAGACACACATATAGGCGTGTAATATATCCCTAAATGCATCCTTTTACAAGGAAGACGATGGGCAACCTTAGAAAAACCGCCGCGATTAATTAACAACGCTACGGCACAAAATAGTTAAAATAACAAATAATTTCCCACTTGAGACCCAAATTACAATCTGAGAGGATCGCAGAGGGGTGGAATGCATTTAAAAGAAGCGAACATTGGGAAAATAGGACATTCGATTAATCCCTGATCTCGAAACAACTTCTTCTAAATAAACCCCTGGTCTTAGAAACCTCCCCGGAGTTGGAACCTAGAATCCGCTATGGGGAAGCCGCCGTGACTGCCGTCCAGCGCTTACTACCAATATACCGTCCGCTCGACGCCGCAACCCGCAGCTCCGCTTCCTCCAGGTCGCTAACCCAACAACCGAGAAGCCCGAAACGTTTCCAGCCACTCCGCCGCCTCCAGGCCCAGCTTGTCAGCCGCTGCGCCCCCAGAAGACGCCCCCCTGCCGCTCCACGCCGACGCCGTTCATGCGCTCCGCCGGAACCGCCGCCGTCTTCTCGTACGTCGCACCCACTACGAGGAAGATGCCGTCACACAGATGGCCACCACGCACTCTGCCGCTCCCATTCAAGGAAGCCCGCAGCAATCCAAAGACGCCCCCACCGTATGCCCCTACGCTCAGCCTCTACAGAGGAGAATCGCCGTCGCCCAGATGGCCACCATGTACGCTGCCACTCCCATTCGAGGAAGCCCGCAGCTGTCCAAAGACGCCACCGCCGTCTACGATTACACGCAGCCTCCACAGAGGAGAATCGCCGCCAAGCGACGCCCGCCCGCTCGCGCCGCATGCCGACGCCGTTCAGCCCATTCGCCGTCGCTGCCGCTGCCTCCACAGCAGAAGGCCGCCCGACACCGCCTCCAGAGAAAAAGCTTGTCACCAACGCCGCCGCTGCCTCCATAAAGGACGCTCTCCACCCCCCCTAGTAGCCGAAAGCTACGAGATGCCAAACGCCTCCCGAGAACCTAGAGCCAGCGCCGTCTAGCGCGTCCTAGTCACGGCACATCGAGGATTAGAAGGACGGACAGCCGACGCCCGGATTCGCCGCCCGCCGTCTCCAAGCTCGAGGTTTACTGCAGCAGCCCGCACCAGTGTGTTATCATCAGACGAGTTCTGTATGGCACCAAGGCGCCCCAGGTCCAGATCGACGCTAGCTGCTTGCGGACCAGATAGTGTTCCGGCCCGCCGCTCGCCGACCGGCTCCACGTCACCACCAGGTCTGTCCAGGAACACCAGGAACTCCGCGCTACGAAGAGGACTTCGCCTGAGCTCGCGCTCCCAGGGAGCTTCACACCGCTCCGCCGAGGATGCTCCTGGCCACGGCCATGACGCCCCAAGCCTCTGTCGCATCCCCTCGCATGTCGCCGGGGTGTGCCATGTTGCCCCAGGTCATCCGGCACGTGGACACCGCCCTACCCCAACGGGTCTCGCTAGGACGTGAGCCCCATGTTCAAGAAGTCCTGGCCGAATCTTTCCTGCCTCCAGGTCAACCGCCCCATCAGCTTCTCGCCCATGGAGACGCCCTCCACCGGTCCACGCGCTTTGCATATCTTATTATATTTCTTTATCTCTAAGTTAATTTTATAACATTGTACATATTAATTTTAATTGTAAATAAACAAATGCATAAACATGATCTGTTTACAGAAGCTCAAATCGTCGTCTTTCGTTGACATCCCTACCCTGAGCTAGTTTGACAATGGCCATAAAAAACATTCTTAACCGCGGTCACGCCTCCCGCAAGCGGGAGCGTCTCCGTATTGTGTTATAGTGATTATAACATGTGATTAAAGAAAAGCTCATCAGAGTAGCCCGGGTAAGCGAATGACTGCGATAGTGGGCATGTTTGAGCTTGATTCAGAAAAGTAGGTCAGTTACAGCTGACATAAATGTTAGCTTTTGGTTAAGCGGGTAAGCTACTTCTAGTGCATTGTGTGAAATCGCAATACGCCGAATAAATTGAAGCGGCCAAAGCCTCACAGCTTTTAAAGTATGCTGCATGCATTTGTGTGCAGGAAGCAGCGTGTTCGTATCAAGCAAATGTCAGTTTTAAAGTGTACACATTGCAACACTCTCAAGGGGACAAAGATTTCGTGACGTGAGCTGCACTAAAGCAAGAAGCGAAGGACC
>CALNHX010006133.1:0-94992 GCA_940337035.1 Agriotes lineatus
TCTATAAATTACGCCTATAGCTAACTTTTGTGTAAATATTTCAATATTTAACCATAAGGATTCGTAGTCTTCTGTAGAGTACTCATTATTGATTACAACTGCTTTACACGAATCTCTAATGTAAATTTCCACACCGCCGCCTCGACGATTGATTCTGTCAGATCTGTATATTGTGTAGTTTGAGAGCAACCAATGCATTTGGTATACCAGCATACAGCCAAGTTTTACAAATTAATATAAAATACGGTTTTTGTTTTATTTATCAAAGCTTCAAGTTCGGTGTACTTTGTAACTAAGGAATTTATATTTGTATATGTTACAGGCAACTTATATAATTCAGGCATTGTATATAATGAGCTGTAGGCATTTTATGAAATGTATATTTTAAAGTAAAGTTAGCACTAATTAGCCAAAGTAGCAAATGGGTTTAATGCTAAATGTACGCTAACTCTTCACGTTAACAAATCTTGTACGTATTTATGGCAGGCGAACTCATCATCGGCATCAGGCAACGACAGGTGAACATCATCGGAAACAGCCCAACGCATGTAAAGATGCATATAACACCCACAATCAAAGGCTACAACTAACCTAAACAAGCTAGAATGACAAATAGCATAGAAATGGGAACAGCGTTGCTGGTTTATTTAACATAACCTCCAATTATACATATTGTCATTATATATAATTACTAGGCATTTTATGTAATACACTGGGGAGCAAAAAATTGAGGTCAACTTATAGTTACGATATCTTTGTGGAATTTTCTGTTTTAAGTTTATATTGGCCAATTATAAACCATTGTACTATAGCTTGTTTGCTAAATTAAAAATTCAATGATAAATCGCAAAGCATATTTTTTTCAGATTTTACGATTTATTTTGAAAGAGCAACAAATTTTCATTTTAAACGAAATTTTACAGTTTATTATTAGGACCAAAATCGCTAATAACGTGTATTCTCTCCTCTTGCGTTAATGACTGCTTGACGTCGACGAGGCCTACCTTGAATTAAGTTAAGGATTATATTCTGGTCTACGTTATCCCATTCTTGCAATAGTAACTCACTTAGCTCCTGGGCAGGTCTTGGAGCTGGTGTATGTCTTCGAGTAGAACGTCCTAACTCATCATAAGAAGACATGTTCTATGGGATTCATGTCCGGACTGAAGGCTGGTCAATCGAACCGCGTAATTCCCACCTGATCCACATATTTTTCGACCATTTTAGTTGCATGAGCTCTAGCATTACCGTGCATAAAAATGCCACGCTCGCCTATAGTTATCATGAAAGGCATAACATGATATTCTAGAGCCTCGGTAATATACCTGTGAACTGGTTCCTGCCCAACCCATAACAGACCTACAGCCAAATGGAAGTCGCTCGTCCGTGTGACCCAGTGAAGCAAACACGTGACTCGTCTGCAAACAGTACCTTGTTCCAGTTCTCATTATTCCATGCCACGTAATTTCGGTCAAAAGTTAATCTTGCAACTCGATGCCAACGTTGCAATGGTGGACCTGTAGTCATCCTTCTACAAGACAATCCAGCAGCACGAAGTCTTCTCTTAACGGTCCATTCACTAACATTTACATCTCTGACTTCTTGGAGTTGATTTCATAACAAATCCGCAGAAGCTGATCTATTCCGCATACTAGCGGACATCAAAAATCGGTCATCTCTTTGGGTGGAGACTCTTTTTCGCCCGGATCCTGGTCTTCTGGTTGTCAGGCCAGTCCTAGCGTTGATACACCACAGCACAGCGGTTCTTACCAACCATTCTTGCAGTTTCACATTACCCTCGGCCAGCTTGTATCAATACTACAATTCTTGCCACAACAATAGGATGTAAAGGCTTTATTAAAAGCGCGACAAATACTACGAACACTATACCGTGCAACTGATAGGTTCTACAGAGAGAAATCGAAGCTAACTTCCAACAAAGACACCGAAATGTGAATTTTTAATTAGAGCGAATGCACCCTACTTCGTATCGTAATTACGGTGGTTGTTCAATTCACCTGTCATCTGTCAAAAAGTGACCAATAAAAATCCAGAATTTAACGTTTCTTGACCTATCAAAAAAATATCAGCGAATATATCTTCCTAGAAGGTAGTCAAGTGAATATTTTAAACAAATGTGATTTTTATTAGAAAAAGTCAATATTAGTGTTCTGTTACTATAGAAATTGCGTAGTTTGTTGCTAGATTTACTGAAAACTAATTTGAAAAAGTAGTTTGATTCATTAAATAGTCTCTCGAATGCCATTGTCGAATATTTTTTCTGTGGTATCACGAATGTTCATTGCTCTTAGGTTCGCTAGTGCACTCGTCCTAATCGATCCTAAGCGCAATGGACATGAGTAGTGATACTACCGCAAAAATATTCGACTTAACTTTGAATACTCATGGTATTATAAGTGACTATTTCTTTCATATCCATAATAATGAGTAATCACCATGGTTTCTGTCAGTTTAATAAGGCCAAAAATTCAAACGTCAAAATTTAACCGCGGTTCAAAATGTGATGCTTCACCAAATAAATTTTATTTATTTATTCAGGAAATAATCACGCCGAACATCCCGCATGCATGTAAACTAGCATAAATAAATTTTGACGACTTTCTGTGAGAATGTTTTGCTCTAAAGAAATATACCTCTTAAATTTTTCGCACCAAAATCGGGATTCTTGTTGATCAGAAAATCTACTTGACACATTTCCTAGCAAAACATTCTTACAGAAAACGTCAAAATTAAATCAGCTATTTTAATGCACTTGGGATATTACTGTTGATTATATCACTCCCTATAACATCAACCAATAACAAACGGTAAAAATGGATAGTTACGCATGTACTAGCTTTGTATAATGTACATAGCAACGGTGATAATCATGTACCTTTTTGACTAATAACAGTCAAATATGTTTACAAACATCGCATTATCTGCTGAAAGTACAGTCGTCATAGCAACCACGGTGACTGTAATTTTAATATTTATAAATAAACTCGATATATTGTTTTAGGAAATCACGCGAGTCCGAAGGACCCACTAGTTGCATTATATATGATAATACATGACAGATAACATTTCTTGAAAAATACATGGTTAAGCGCCTGCTATGATTTACAATTGGCCAATATAAACTTAAAACAGAAAATTCCACAAAGATATCATAACTATAAGTTGAGTTCAATTTTTTGCTCGCCAGTGTATAGTGACTGAAATTATACAAATTGCCTGTAACATATACATAAATGAGACAGTTTCGATGGAATTAATTTTGTGCAGTAACGATTTTTGGCTAACTCTGGATATATTTTATTGTTAAATTTTGTTCTCTCTTAGATAATCGATATGTTAGTTCAGAAAGCAGTTTAACCATATGATCACGTTGCATTGGCGTTTGGTCGGACCTAACTAATACATTGCCGTTTTCAGATTTGAGTTTATGTTTATTCCGTAACAGGTCCATTGCGTCTTTAAAATTACTTTAATAGGGCCAACGTTACCTGACAAGGGCACGCAACCCAAACGAAAAATACGAATTCCTGCAGTGGAGATCTTAACATTTTTGTAATCTCGGAAGCAATTTTGTTTGCATCATCTCATACAAGAGCGTCAGATGATGCAGGTGTACTTTTCGGAATATTGTTAATAATAACATTACTCGCACGACGCTGACATTCTTCAATATCGTTGATAGTAGCTTCCGAACTGGTTGGATTTGGGTTGTAAATAACAGCAGCTTGTTTCCAGTTGTCAATTTCTGCTTTTAGATCCAAAATAAGTTTCTTCAGTTCGGAAACCGCTGTTTTTTCTCTTGTGTATTTATAGGTGACACACCTCTACTTGGACTTCAGGCATTGCAGTTCAGTGAGGGAAAGGCCTGAACACGTTATCGAATGAACTGGCGATTTAGACTTGTCACAGCTAATTTCTTAATCGACATCAAAATCCAGACTGCAACTACTACACTTACCTACTTATTAGTGGCATAATTGCAAATCGATTTATTTAAAAATACCATGAAATTGTGTTATGATAAACACGTAAAAAATTTAAAAAAATTGGTGTATACCTTTCTTCCCACTCGACTGCTCCTGGTCCAATAAAATATTCCGAAAATTCTTCTTGCGCAGCAGTGGCACGAACACACGAACAGCTTAACGGTTTCCCTGTTGTTGACTCAATGATTGGCTTGATATTGGATGTACTTCTTTACACCCAAGTTCTTCGAGTATAAAATTATGTAACGCACAAGCCAATGTGTAGTACTTTAGGGTTTTGCCAACTGTGGTGGTATGGCTAGCACCAACATAATACAAAAACCTTTATTTCTACATACTAAGTTACATGTAAGTTGTCATCGTATAAAACAGTACTCCTCACATGTAAAAATACAAGCAGAGATACATGTAGAATTATATGTAGACATATCACCATGCAAAGCGATTTTAATAGTAAATTGTGGATCAACTGGGAACAAATTTATGATAGTAAAGAAAACTAGAATCCTTTATATAAGACAATAAATACTAGTAAATCACATTCTCAAAGATTTTACCATTACGATTCATTTGGGCCGCCTTCCAATTTCGCGTTCTGTAGTATTCATTTCGCATTGTTACGCATCTCCTTGCGCGGATGTCTGTTAGTACGCCGTTTGTATTTCCCGCGCTACGCTATGTCTCCTTTCTTGGTCTCGCGTAGATAAGTTTGAAGAATTGGCATCTGCTTTCGAGACGCGTTCTTTTCAATCTCGCTGGCGAGACGACAAGATGCCGAGGGAGCAGTTGGAATTTCGGAGGATTAATTTTAGGTTGCCGTTAGTTTCAATGGTGTTATGTGAGCCTTCACCTTTGAAGTGGATTTTCTAGTCCCCGAATTTCGATATGAGAAAAGCTTGACTCCACGCCGTTGGGGAATTTTCATGCTGCCACGTCTTTCGCAAATTGCCTGGAAATTTTGTCCGGAGTAAGTAAAGAGTTCGCTTCGAAATATTATGTCGTTCTTGTATGCTATCGTAGATTTCTTCCCCCCCCCCCCCCCATTATAACACCTCGTGCCGGAGGGCCGGTTTGAGGCTTTAGCTACAGCTGGTCTTTGCTATTCACGGGCAGACGTTTCATGGGCTGCTATTTTTCTGGGTCTCTGGACCCGCTTTGACTCCTGCTGCAGATGCGTTTGGGCGCAGGAGAGGAGGATCCGACAAGGAAGCTAACCTTCAGGTCCGATTTGTCCCAGTATCGCACAGTAAAGTTTCCCATGAGCCACCAGCTTCTGTCAGCCCGAATTTGGAGCCAAACCATTCCGAAAATTGTGACATCATTCGGCCATGAGTTCGCACCTGGAATCACGTTTGCGTTTCCTACGAAACCAAGCACTCAGAGGATTCACCGCTGTAATTTTTGCCTGCCCTTAATTCTATTTTTAATGTGTGCAATAAGGCTATTGCTTTATTGATGTATTACAAACTGTGAGTATTAATTTTAATTCTTGTCTGAGGTACCTCATGTTGTTACTGCTCAATTTGACAAATATCATTAGTTGTAGCAAGTAATATTGTGGATACCTACGATTCTGATGGTGGATCTATAATTTGTGATTTTTATATGTACTGTGATCCTAAATTTTTTGGAAATTATACTTATTTGATTATGTCAACTATGGGGATTTAATTTAGTTATGGCTGCTTATCGTATTTGACGCTCCTCTTTCAGGAAATGTGTTTGTGCATAAGCTATTTGAGTTTACGAATTCTCGTTAAACACCTGGATTTTTCCCTCGGGCCTGTGCACATTATTTTCATGTCGAATTTTACACTCTGTCAGATTTATGTAAGGTGGAGCCTGAGAGAAGTTCATAAGCGTCGCAGGTAAGTCAGGGCGCTTGTCGCCGGAGTCGTGAGGCTGTGCACAAATATTCTACTCTCGTTTGGCCTTCGGAGCTCTGCCAAGCGTGAGTTCCAAGTCTGAATTCCGTGGCGCCCATTTATTTTGCAAAACCCTATACATACCGTCACGCTTTCCCTTTGGTGTACCATTTCTAGGACCACGCCCATCTCCCTGAGCGCATCAATCCGTGGCTTTCGGCCTGTTTTTGAGATTTCCAGGGCAAGGACCGAAGTTTCCCTGACATGATAAAGCAAGTGGCACTCCCACACTCTGGAGTGTCTTTAAAACTATTTGATACCGTAACAACACATATACACACATACCAATATTTTAAAAAAACTATCCAACAAATATCACAGGTATATCACAGGTTCATCAAATAACATGTATGTACATATCACAGCAAGTTGATCTATTGAAAGAAATTAGTGCTAAAAGATTCGAAACTAGCCAGAAGGGCGTTAGATGCTACGGGGCGCAAACGGCGCAAGTGTATGTCAACGATCAATCCCGAGAGTTGGTTTACTAAGTCGATTTTACATCAATCACGATTTAGACGGGGCGGTACGTGCAGTTTATGAGATCTCACAAGGTGTGCTAGGAGCTATAAGAAATTTATAATACGTTCTGAAAAGTTTCAAATCATTCACTTGCGGTCATTCTAAACCCTAATCTTTAAACTGAATTTAGAAACGGGCGGCCAACACAGCAATAATTCCGTGGGCGGTAGCATAGCTGCAGCACAATTTTAACAGATAACTAATGCAATTTTTTTTTATTTACAGAAACCTGTTCAATACATACTTGCTATGCACGGTTTTGTTAATTAATCATAAGATATACAGAACAATGACACTTAACTAAAACATTTACACTGATACGATTGTTGTGCGTGATTGTCACATTTATCATTTACATTTGAGTTATCTAAGTCAAATTATCTTGCGGTAACCGACGTTTGAGTCTTTTATGTATACCTTTTTTCCCCAGTTGATGCGCTTCAGTACTTGGACATAGTTGCAGATTAAAAAAAACATATTGTACTTTTTTTTAATGAACTCTTCTATTGTTGGCTGATTAAGTTCATAATGTATTTGCGTATTCCGGACAAACCACTCAGCATTAGTCACCATTCTTAACACTTTGTTTTGAAACACTTGTATTTTCCGAGTATGCGTTTGTGACGCAGCACTCCACACTGGACATGCGTACGTTAGGATTGGTCTTTAGATCGCGTTATGTATTAACAAACCGCAGTTTATTTTTAAGGAACTTTTTCTGTTTATTAAGGGGTATAATATACCAAGCCGAGTGTAAGCTTCGTTTAGTTTTCGGTTTATGTGGTATCCCCAGGAAAGTCGTTGATCGAGGTATACACTAGATATTTAACTGCGCTGTTTGATGGGTTCCATTTAATTACTTGACCACTGATTGTTAAGTCCGCGGGGTTGATGTATCGTTTCAATGTAAAGATCTTCGCCTCCGTCTTAATTGGGTTGATAGTTATACACCATTTTTCATACCATTTTAGTAGCCGGTTAATGCCGTTTTGTAGCGTTGTAATTGCATCTGGCAAATTGTCGCTCTGTGTTACTAGCGCTGTATCGTCCGCGAACATGGCTAGCTGGATGTCGATTGGTTCTGGAATATCGTACATGTAAATGTTAAACAGAGTAGGCCTCAAAACAGAACCCTGAGGTACTCCATCTTTTGCCACGATGAAAGAGTTGAATTAATTATTACGGCAAATTTACGGTCCGTGAGAAATGATGACAGTATTTTGAATAGGTGCGTCGGTAATTTAATTTGCGCCAGTTTTAGCATGAGACCAGTTAGCCATACTGCGTCGAAGGCCTGTGCTATATCCAAAAATAATATTGTTGTGTACTTCTTATTTTCATAACCTTTCTCGATTTCGTGAGTGAGTCGGAGTAATTGATGTGTGGATGAATGTTTGCTTCTGAAGCCGTACTGGAATGCTGGAATTATGGTGCTCGCTGTTAAAAACTCAGTTAAGCGTGTTTGTATTGCTCTTTCTAATATCTTCGACAACATTGGTAATAAGCTAATTGATCTATAGCTATCTGTGAGTTGAGGGTTTTTCTTAGGTTTGCTGAACAGCAGTATGTGGGCCTTTTTCCATTGCTCAGGAAAATATCCTAGACAGAAACAAGCGTTGAAAACTATTGTTATATATACAATGCATTTCTTTGAGAGGTTTCTTAATATGTTGTTGGTTATCATATCATGGCCTGGGGCTTTCTTTGGTGGCAGGTTACTTATATAACATTCCAATTCTCACGGGGAAACTGGGTTGTCAAACTCGCATTGTTTATGTCTAATATGTTTGACAGCTTCATTCGTTTGATGATTTGCAATAGTTCGTTTAGTAGTAAAGATACATTCTAGTTTTTGAGCAAACACTTGACATTTCTGTTAGTCTGTTTCATATTTATCCCCGTTTGATGTTATAACGGGTATTGTTTGGGGTTTTTTCAGGAGTTTTCTGGTAGCTCGCCACATTGTACTATCATTCGGCTGTAGTTCTTGAAGGTAGGTTTGATATCTATCTATTCTGCACTTGTCCTTCTCTTTTCTTAAGTGATGTGTTAGTCTGTTTAGTTGCACTTTAATTTGTGGATTACGTGTTTTTTGCCATTGTCTTCGTGTTTTGTTTTTCTCTTTAATCATGTTTATTAGATGATGTGGCACCTGTTCGTAGGTGGTTGTGCGCTGTCTGATAGTATGCGTTGTTGTTGTATCATTTGAGTTCACGATTGCCTGGGTGAATTCTTCTATGGTTTTATCTATACTTAGACTTGTGTTTAAATTAATAGGACATTTGATTTGGTTATCTATAACATTGCGAAAGTTTTCCCAGTTAACAGATCCCTTGATTAGCCTTGGCAATTTGTTAATTATTTTTATGTTTTGGTCAAAGGAGATGAGCACTGGCAGGTGGTCAGAGTTAAGCTCTGTTACGACAACTTGACTAATTCGCCTTGTAAAGTTTTTGCATAATAGTATGTCTAATATATCTGGTTGATGGTCAATTCGAAATTGCACGTAAGTTGGTTCAGGAGGTGCTAGTATGAGGATCCCATCTTCTGCTGCGTATTTTTGAAGCATTATGCCACTTGGATTATTTGTGCGACAACCCCATAGTGTACTTTTGCTGTTTAGATCGCCAACCAGTAGTATCGGTTCATTTGTTGAGAACATTTCCCTTAGGTCCTGCTGGTTTAATTTTTTGTTAGGCTGTTTGTACGCACATATGACACTGATGTTGCTTTTATTCATGAATTTTATTTCAATTCCTATAGCCTCTAAGCTTTGTAACTTTGGTAGCAGTAATGGTGCTACGTTGATGTTCTTTTTTATGACTATGGCTACCCCACCTGATGCTTTACAGCTTTCTCTATCATTGCGGTATCCATCATACCCTCGTATCATAAATGGTACGTTTCTTATTAGGTGCGTTTTATTTATGCATGCAATATCAACTTGGTAACGAGCGAGGAATTCAATAAACATTGATCTTTCTTGCTTTATGCCATTTGAATTAAAATTTACAATTGTTAAATTAACAATTATCCTCTGTTTATTTGACAGCATCGCTGATGAGACTTGGAATTAGAGATACAATGAATGTTTTGATATACGGAGTAATTACTTTTATTATTTCTTGTATAAGTTTGTTAAGTGGGTTGCCGATGTCAGTATTTAATGGTGAGTTGTCTGTATTAGGTGTAAAATTGTTTGCTTCCGTGCTTTGAGTGGATGTTGTGGGTAGCTTCGGCCATGCTTTTGTTGATCGGAGTTTCAAGTCTGCATGTGGTATTGGTTGGGCTTCAATGTTGTGTATGGACTGACGTTGCTTTTGTTTTTCTATTATTTTTACCAGGTACGGGCAGCCTCTGTAGTTTTCTGAGTGATTCAAACAACAGTTGACTGGGACTCTTTGGACATTCGCTATATAAATGGTCTCCTGTACATTTAACGCATCTTGGATCCAAAGTACAGTAATTCTTTGTGTGTCCAAGGCGTTGACATCGGTAGCACTGAGGGATTGCTTTTGATTTGTGTCTTGGTTCTATTTCTACTATGCAATGGCATAGTTTGGTTATTTTAAATATATCCAATGCGTTGCCGCCTTTGGGTAATTGAACTATTACTAGTGGTATTGGCTTTTTGTTTTTGAGCATACGCTTCGCTTTTGTTATGTTTATTTTGTTTTCTTTTAAGGCGTTTTCTATTTCTTCGGTGCTTATCGCCGGTGGTAAATTACGTATGATAACTTCAAGGATCGCTGTTTGTGGATCTTTATAAGTGTGGTATTTAACACGGTGGTTTACATAGAATTTAGTTAACTGTCTATAGTCATCAATACTAGCGACGTTAACACGTAAGAATGCTCCCTTGTAGCTAGTTGAGAAATCTTTATTTTATACGTTTTCTTTTATTTCTTTTATCACTTGTTGATAATTATCCGCGTTGTGCAGGAAGATAGGCGGAATTTTTATTTTGACTTGTGAGCTTTCCGTTGTCTGATTGCACTGCTCGTTAAGGGCTGGTGCTGCAGTGTTTTAGGTAATATCGGTTTTGTTGTACTAGGTTTGCATTGTCTAAAAGACATCTTTTATTGTTATAATCTCCATCAGGCGAGTTTAGTGGTCTCTTGCCACTTAAGGGTTGATCTGGTTGGGTTTCCGAGAGTTGTCCATGATTGATTACAATTGCCTCAGCATCGATGGGAATGTGTTTGTCGATATCCATGTTTGTACCAGTTTGTTCACTTAGTATGGCTAGGGCATTATTATTATCCGTTGTTATGATAAAGCGATTGCTTTTTTGACTGTCGGTAGACTTTTTGTTTGCATGTAGTTCGGCCGATAATGTACGTAAGTAAGAAATATTGTTTACTTACTGGAGAGCGCCTATCGCTGCTCGCGGGCTGCGCGATATGATAGGATTTGTCGCCTTATCACTACAACACTGTTATTTTTAGTGCTACAGTATTGAAATAGTTCGAACTGGATTAATGAGTTGCACACTAATTACAAGTAAGTTCGCTCTCTGAATAATAAACGACCGCACTTGACGGTGTCTAAACAACGGGTAAGTATACCAAATAATCAAAACTCTAATTACGCAAGTAAAGCGCAAATCTTAATACACAAAAAGCAATTATAGCAAATCTATAAGCCATACTCAAATACAAAACAATACATAATTATAACGCTACAAAAACGTTTCAGGTATACACGGCACGAGGTGCAGAGCTGGTGAATGTAACAACCAGGCAGTTCATGGGCAGCTTGAACAGGTATACGCCCTGAAGGTGGTGTCGCAAGAGGCTGGTGATGACCACCGTTACAGGGGCAGCGATCGCAGGGGGGATGGCAGCAAACCCCAGCCACAGGCATGGACAACACGAAGACTCGCAAGTGCACCGCATGCCCCAGGCAAAACAAATAACGCCAAAAGAAAAACCATCCCAGGTAGTAAAAAGATTCCAGGTGGGAAGAAAAAGACTGACGAGTGGTGGCAAACAGCCTTGCATTCGGTCCCATCGAAGAGAATGCCCAACAAATTCGCAAAAAGCGCAGCGAACGCAAGCAGCATCACACAAGCTACCATGGCGTTCAAGAGGGCTACGATGCCTCACATATCCTCTCAAAATGGAGCGAGCTATAATCAGAGCTGTTAACGAAGCAAAAAACACATAGCACCGACTTGTCACGGCCGAATCGGGAATGGAAACAGAATGAAAGTTTGCCAAAAGCGGTCCACAATCTGAGGTTATCAAAAGTTCCAAAGTTTTAAAAAGGAAGAAAAACCATAGGAATGCAAGAGTGTGTGCCAAGCTGATAAGCACGAAACTGAAAATTTACTGGATTTGTTAAAGATGTAGATAGGTTTGTCTAACCATTCAGGGGAAAAATGTACTGGATATTTAAAAATAAATGGATCTTATTAATTATTTCAAATATTGCATGCGAAACTACAAAATAGGCGCAACAAATATTCTGTTCCAAGAGCACATACTTTATCGTTAGTTTTTGGAGCGGTCTTAAATTGTGTTCCAATTATAGGCTGTCCCTTATAAACTCCTTAACATTTTCTATTATTTGTTGCTTCTGATTACTTTCTATCTTCCACAATGAAACAATTATCTTATTATTTTCTAGTTGTTCCAATTTAATTGCTAATTCTTCTACTAATTCTACCTGCTTACTCATTATATTCACTTTTTAACTGTTGATTTTATTCTGTTCTCTTTCTAGTTTTGCTACATTACTGAGTTCTTTTGGTATTCCTTTAATTTGCACTATTCATTTAGTATGACATAAATATATGCTAATAACTGCAACTTAAGGTAAAATTTGAGAAAATATTTAATATTTACGATTTGAGGTTTAAAACCAAGGCGACCAAAATTATATAACTAATAGACTAACAATAACAAAAATAACTAAGGAAGAACAACAAAACAACAGCAGTCGAAAACCTGGAAATTAGACACACTATTTTATATACAATTTGATGAAATATTGAACGTGAAAATATGACCCAAACAACCTATATACAAGCGAAGTCGTAATCTTTGAAAAGAAAATACTCCAAATAGTCGCATATTCGTAAGATTTAAAAATGTCCTAACAGTGTTTTTATGCATTGTTTATGGTATGCACTATAGAACCAGTCATGAATAAATCTCGTTACTAGTTATTATTTTGGTTTGCTTGGTATATCTCTACCTTCGGAAGATCCGGCCCAAGGATTTGTCTGCATCGAGGACCTGGCGCTTATTCCCTTAGTATCTCTTTCAGCTTTGATGGAACCCCGACCCTCACGACGAGTTAGCCAACCTAGGCCGATATTTACCAGCTGGAAAAATACCCAGTACAACTTTCGCCCACAGGTAAGGGCCGCCCTTTGCCATCCTTCGTTACATATCATGAAGTAAAGACAGTCTGAGCCGCTGTCGTCAGGTCTTGTCATCTAGGTGGCGTTGGCCTAATACCCTAAGCAACTATGCTAACACTTTTGGAAGTTATGTAATCAGTGTTGCCACTTATTACTTCCTTTTACAATAAAATAAGTTTTGCATTCAACTCAAAAATTCTAAATTGATTTTTCAACAGATCTTCACGTTTTCGAGTCCCCTGAACCCAAAAAACATGTTTTTGTTTATTGGTCTGTGTGTGTGTGTGTGTGTGTGTGTGTGTGTGTGTGTGTGTGTGTCTGTGTGTGTGTCTGTGTGTGTGTGTGTGTCTGTGTGAACAGAATATCTCAAAAACGAAAAGAGGTATGACGTTGAAACTTCATATATAAGTTTTGTGTCCACTCTAGATGCGACAGCAAGCTTTTGAAGAAAATCGCATAACTGGAGGTAAGGTGTTTGCTCTTGTAATTTTTCAGTTTTTTTTTCGAATTTTAAAAACGACTCTAAGAATTTTTTCAAACCTTATATTTTTAAAGTGTATTGATGTGACAGGTGATTTTCCAGTTAAATACCACTAAAGGAAGTTTCTTTTTTTATTACTTTCTTTCTTAAATAGAACACCTGTTATATTATTACATTATTGAATTCGGCTTAAAATTTTAGAGAAAATCGTACGACACTCATTAATGACGAATAGAAAACCTAGTTCACGAGCCGTAACCAAGACAACAACAAAAATTATTGGAAATTTTTTGTGGGTAGACCAACCTAACTGTGAGGGGTTGTATCGTTACGATTTTCTTACCGAATCTGCATTCGAGCATGAATTCATATCCGGAAATTATTTTTCGTGGATTCCAACAACGTCTTAATTGGCTCTCGCGTCCGGCTCGTGCAAATTAATACGACGTTGTTGAAACGCACTCAAAATTTTTCCGGAAAGAAGCAATGCTCTTTTGAGATTATATGTGAAAATTTGTCTTTTCAACTAACTTTCTATTTTTGGCAAATTATAAGACCCCTGTAAAAGGAAGTTGTGTGCGTGTATTGCACCAATTTTTTTTTAAATGCCAGTGCTTTTGAAAGATATAAATACAAACATAAACTTATCCTATTGTGCCAACCTAACCGAGATATACTGTAAGATGCCATCTTTTTCTCAAGCAAAAGAATGTATGTCAACGGAACAAATAATAAAGATAATGTCAATTAAGAACAAAGTATGGCACCAGCTTTATTAATAAGTGAATTATACTGTAGTTTAGGTAATGCAACTCTCTGCACCAGCTCTCGGGCCAGCCCAGGAGTCGAATCTGCCCGCTCACCAACATATTCGAATTTTATAACACAATATTGCTTTCACAGGGCAGTTCGGCTAGCAGACAGTTTTATGGGGTGTAATTAATAGCACCGGCAACCTCATGGGTCAAGAAATAGACACCATCAAAGGACTGAATTCGGCTAGAATCTAACACGGCCAATCCTGAAGTGTTTTTCGCTCTCGAAAAACCAGATCTGCTAACAAATAACATAGTACGGCTTCGTCATACACACACGTTAGTAACTCATGTCGGGTACTTAGGAACTTAACATTTACAGGTGTCCAACTAACTTGTCTTGTCACATAGTGCTCAGAGGATCCAGTTATCACAATTATCGGTATTCGCAACTCAAACATTCGTAGATCATAAAGAGTCTCTAATGTACCCTGTCAACAAATGTTCAAAGCACACACGTCTTCAACATCATACTTGGTACTCTGAGACCACCAACCATGTCACTCCGCAATGCTCAGAGGTCTCTAACTAGTCCTGTCATTCGGCAGTGCTCAAAGGGTACTCTAGGCTTGTTACCCTACTATCAAACAAAAGCACATACGTCTCTTAACATTGTACTAGGTACTCAGAGGCCACCAACCTTGTCATTCCAAAATGCTCAGCGGTCTCTAACTAGACTTGTCATTTCGCAATGCTCAGAGGGTACTATGGCTTGTTACCCTACTACCAAACACATGCAATGTCACAAAAAATTCTTTTCTGCAGTACTTATCAAACAAACAATACTATCAATCAAACTTTGAATCAACTAAATAACTCCCTAACACGGACCATTCGTGACTAGGTAGTGCTTACCGAAAATAGAAGAGGGGTGGGTGGAGCAAGTATAGGTTCTGTGTTAGGTTACTCATCGTCGCTATCATCATCCGCCGAAAGAGGATCTGGCCATAGGCAAAGACGGTCTTTTGGAAGAACGTATCGTCTATCAGTGGAAGTCTGCAGTTCATACCGACCATTTGGAAGGATCTTGCCAATCTTGACAGGGCCAAGCATCGGCTGATCCAGCTTCTTGCTACCAAGCTGTGTTTGCTGTCGCATGACATAATCTCCGACTTGAAACGTAGGTCCAGATGTTCGAGTTGTATCAAAACGCTCTTTTTGTTTTTGTGCGGCGCTAATCATTCGTGCGTATGCAAGTTTCCGGTTGTTAAACAATTCAGAATTGTTAGCGACATCGGGTAAGTGAGATAAAACTTGTTGTAAATTGCTATTAGCCGTAGCCAAGCCAGTCAGCAAATAAAAAGGGGAGAATCCAGTGGTATAATAAACTAATTAGAGATTTACATAATAATAATTACATAGATACCCCCACGTATAGACGATTAATTTGTCATAATTCGGTTTCTCCTAAATTGTATGGTTTACCCAAAATACACAAACCTGACACACCTTGTCGACCCATTGTAATGGTAGTAGCTTAAAGTTTACGAATTCATTTAAATTAAACTTGTTTAAGTCACGATAAAATCTGACAACAGGGGTTTGCTTAACTACCTCTGCAATGATAGTACAATGTATGGGTTCATGATCAGATTCATTGTTAACCTCTACCCCCGAGTATTTGACCAAAGATAGATCAGAAGATAAAATGACGTCAATGAGTGATTCTGAATATTGAGTTATTCCAGTTGGCTCCAAAAATTCGATAAAATATTTCGTGGATGGGTTTGATTTTTCTAACAAATTAATATTTATATCCCCCATACAAATGATATTTTCTGATATGGTTGTACATAATGTAAAGGACGCCTCAAGTTCGTCTACAAATGTTTTATAATTTGTAGACTGTGGTCTATAGATTACCCCAAAAACGTATGTTTCTGATTTGTTTTTAATCGTAAACCATAATTGATCATGTTATTATTTGTATTAATTATCTTGTAATTCAAAAAGTTTCCTATGTAAACCGCAACTCCGCCACCCCGACTATCCCTATCTTACCGTATCAAATTATAATCTTTAATTGAAAGATTTAAGTTACTTACGTTTGGTGAAAGCCACGTTTCTGATAAAGAGAATATATCATAGGCCGTGATAATGCTCTTAATGTAATCTAGTTTCGGTAGTAACGACCAGATATTTAAGTGAGTTGCTTTTATGCTGCTAGTATTCATATGTCTCCTCTGTAAAAGTAGATATTCAAATGAAAGTAGCCTGCAAACCTAAAAATTGAAACAAAAAGGAGTAGTGCACCACACGTTCCACAGATTATATATTAATCGAACGTAAATAGCTGTTTTTTCTGCTGTACTGCTCGTGCGCTTCTAGAATTTCGTCGGTGTCTAAGTTAGATTTTTCGAGTTGCAACTCGATGCAGATGATTTACTTTTTGCTCCAAATAAGATATTTTATTTTCATACTTTTCCAGTATCTCTCCCATTTATGTCGTTAAACAGTTGTTGATGATTAGGTTAAGTTTCCCCGTAAATAAGTTATTCTGGAGCATTTTACTCACGATCTTTTGTGCAAGGACATCGCTACTATCCACGGGGTCTCCTTGCTACGATTTCTGGTTGTCATGTTGATAGCTTGCAACGTGCTAATTTTGTGATTTATAAAATAATAATTTGAGCGTGTAGCGTGCACGTCCACTAGCGCGACAGTCACACATCAAATGTATATTGTTACTTGAAAACAATTCTTAAAAGCTAGAACACGAGCCGCTCTAACATTGATTATTTTAAGTTACCCACTAATTTACACAAAAAAGATAGTTTCGAGCCATAGAAGCCGGTGCATTACAAATCAGCTTAAGCCCATCGAAATAGTTAGGTTATGAGCAGTCCTTGTTATTGTTCGAATACTCTATACGGACAATCGATTAAAACACGGTTAGAGTGCACCCAATACTAAAAATTACGTGCACTCTGGAGCTCACCTAGACACAGCATTTATTTAAACATGTCCAAATTAAACAAATGTGTATAAATTGTTTTCAACACGCTATAGCAATGTGATGTTTACATGATGCATGCGATAGTAAAGAAACAATATAATACAGTTTGAAGGAAGTGAGACGCCATACTCTAGTTGTTATGACGTCCGCCCTCCTGCTGAAAATGTGTTACAGGCTAAATGCTTGTTAAGACACATTAATAATCAGAAAGGCAAAGCTCACCCTAATCACGCCTCAACTGTCCTGCAACAGATAGTTAACCGACTATTGCTCACGGGGAGATGGGGTGGTTCAAATTCGCTCGACGTTAATTAGGGCGAGATACTATCGCATTGGGAGTAATAAACGTTATAATTTATTATCCATTAAATATATAAATATTTGGAGTCGTCATACAAATACAATAATATAAATAACAACACATTTAAATTGTACAACTATTTACACCAACTTATTGTAAAAAATTCGAATAGTGAATATACACATTGCACTTCAATACATTTTTTTATAGTTTTTGAACTGGTTTATGTTCAATATGCGCATTTTGCTCGACTGTTTTAATCTATGTTGGGGTAAGATTAAGTCAGATCTATAGTCATATTTATATCCATTCGGAGTCACGTGATAATCTAGTGACGTTGCGTATGTCGATTCTTAAAATCGCAATTTTAAAGTAATAAATGACACTTCGTTTTCTAAAACTAGATTGCTACGAGTTTTTTTCTCTTATACAAAATTAAACTGATTTTACATGTTAAAGAAAATATAACGTGTCGTAAAATGTAAATATAATAAAGATTCGTTGGCTGCTACATTAAACACCTGCTGAGTATAGCAAATTTTAAGTCAATTTGTCAATTTCTGGTCATGAATATTCTGTAACAGAACCTATTGCTTGAGTTTTGCCATTTGAAGCCTATTTCCTTGCACCACCTATTTAAGGAAGAAACTGAATATAAAAAATCTCCAGATTCTTTAATCAAGCGCTTCTTTAGGCTTTTCATGGTTAAAAATTCTTTAGCTACATACATTTTGTATATATTGCCCTTGAGAGTTCTTGACTGCTTTACCTCTAACGCCGTAATGCTCGCACTTGCTAATTAGGATTTTGTGACATACTATGCCGAAAGTACGAAATAAATCAAAGATGCTATCATGCAGATCTTATTTTCAAAAACTTGGTTTAAGTTTTCTATGAGTGATAGTATAACATCTGTTGTACAACGGTTCTCCCTGAAACCAAATTACTGGGTTGAAATGATGCTATTCTTATCTATAAATGAAGCTAATCTGTTAAATAGGATAGTTTGGAACACTTTAGAGATGTTCGAAACTCCGAAAAGCACCGGTAAAATCGTATCGTATCGATTTAAAGACCAGGCAGTATACCAAAGTACCGGTACATGAAATATCGTTACACATTCGATCCAGGATATTTTCTAGGTATACTTATACGAACCTTCGAGTCCTAAAAGAGCAAATAGAATTATAGCAATAATATTAGCAGTAACAATAAAAACATTAACAAAAAATAATTACAACGCCAGTATTAGAAATACATCTTTTAAATAGTATACTAACTTTTATAACGCTTAAAAACGTAAAAAGTAACACGAAAATAATGTGTGGGGACATTTTTAGTTACGTACGAACCTACGGCTAATTAGCGTTGTTTCCTAAATTACCACCCCACTTGTATATGGGTTGTTCGAATTATTCCGCCTGAATTTGAGCATATCGAGTTTTGTGTAAGCATTTAGTGGCTTTCTAGGGCACACAGCTGTGTTATTTGCTTACCGTCCACGGTTATAAAATGCACTCTTCCTGTGTATCTCTGTTTCAATCTGTTGGCGCACTAGAATATAAATATCGATCTGTCTGCGGGGCGCATTCCTTCATGCTTATGTACTTCCCGTGGCGTGAATTGAACAGACAGCCGCCATGTGCTCGAGAGAGTGAGCTTCAGTTTTTGCTCCCACCACTTTATCGATCGCGCTGTCTGCGCGCATTTTTCTGTCAGAATTGATCCGGCGGTTTTGTTCCTTACGCAAGTGTTGCGTTCGCATTTCTTAGATCTTTTGTTGTATTGCACGTGGTTGTGTGAACGGCGATCGTGCTGGATGTCGTAGTTGTTGTTGAATGTAAGCCTTGAGTGTTTCATATTGTGGAGTGGCGCTCCTATCACGTCGTTTAACTGATTACCTGTAAAGATTCATTAACTGCCTATCATTGTGTCGCCAAGCAATCGCTTACCGTTTCTGTCGTCCTGTCAATTTACCGTGCTATGCTTCAGTGTCGTCTTCAGTAGTGGACAATACCCCGTGACTCCGTTCGCCCGCAGCTCGTTGAGTTGTTGCAGTATCCTTTCTGTTTCGTCTATACAGTTTCTGGAAACAGCAGTTGATTGCAGTAGCATGGGACAGCAATTTGCCGCACAGCCAAGCTCTTTAAAGGTACCGTACGTTGTATTAAAGTTTACAGCGCGAATTTAATGCATACAGTGTGTTTCGCCGAAGCATCGGACAGTTGACGTAACGCCGCGGTTTTGTTGTGTGCCTTTTCCGCATTTGTCAAACCATTATAGTTGCGTACCTGTCATAGTAATTCATTTACCGTCAGTTTACATGGTTGTTGTTTAGCTTTATGCAGAAGCCCTGTCATGTGTCACAACCGCTACTTATTACAGTTGAATCTCGCCTTTTATTACCGCTATTTGATTATAGTTTGATGTGCATATCATTTTTCAGTATTTGCAATAGTTGATGTAACGTTTACCGAATAATTTCAGTAGATTAAGACGTTACGCAATTTACCTAACTGCCGTATACTAAACGATTTTATTTTTTATGTGCATTTATATATATTCAAATATTTTGTCAATACATTGCATGTCAATTTAACTGTGGTGTTCTTTGTTATTGTGCATGCGTTGTGCGTATTATATTTCACAGTGTAAGAGGAGTTTCGCCAGCTGATCAATTGGATTTTCGAAAGGTAGCTAGTACGGCTGAGTGTTGTTGCATTTATCACGGTACTTGTAAAAGATAAGCTGTAGTCTACTAGGTCAGTAATTGGATGGGCGAACATCTGGAGAGCGGGCATAGTGTTCTAGTTTAGACAAGCTCCACTAACTCAAGTACGTCCGCCGAATTTAAAAATGCACATACCCTCAGCGGCTTGGTGCGCCCGGCACTTCGACGCTGTGTAAACGTTATAAAGGGTTACAGATAGGTCCGCTGGTGCTAAATCGGCTCGCTGACCAGAATACTGCCAAGCTTAAAGTTGAAAGGTGAATACCTTATGCTTCCACGTTTTCTCAGCGGGTTCACTTATATATTTCTTTTCTAGTGTAGGAAATGTGGTGGCGCCATATCATTTTAGATCTGTTTACCGTTTATTAGTCCGTTGCCCTGTATGATCTCGTATTGGACTACCCCTCGCTCCACTGAAGTCTAGTCGGCAACTCTTTTGTAATGGGCTGGGCAGCGGTCCTATGTGAGTTACATTCCCGATTTTGTAAGTTATTGTACTTGCTAGTCGTCTAGCTTTAATGTGGCTTTTCGTAAATACCGTGTCGTACTGTTACAAACTGGCGCGTTGTTGTAATTGTCGATTTAGCCCTTTACAAATGACTGAAACGCATTCATATTTTCCAACAAAGTTTAGTTTCATAAACGTATATAAACACTACAATTGCATAAAGCAGCATGTTATAAATATTTTAGCTGAATAATAAAGTTTTTATTGGATATTTTATCATTATAATACAATTTGTTGGAATACATGAAAGCTCCAGTCCGCCAGAATTAGACATTCTCCTCAGAATTTATCAATTACGATTTTGCTGTACCAGCTGAAACCCGAAGTGTAGTACTTACACATGTTAAACAGGAAGATTTCGGCTCAACAAAATCATTTTGTTTTGATTTTTATTGTCGAGCTTGTAGAAGCTGAAAATTACGTATTGAAATTTGTCGACGTTCGACCATCTCGCCCTTACTTTCATAGAACACTAAATATAAATATCAAACAACTTGATTGACATTGTTTTATCAATTTTTATGTTAAGAATTAAAAAAAATGAATTAATGGTGAGTTATTGGAACCCAGGCTGCAAAAACCTTGCATCGGTCCTAACGATACTGAACCAAAATAAATCGTATCGTATTGTATCGCTTACTGAAATACCGGTACAAAATATCGATTATCGGAAGACAAAGTACCGGTACTTCAAAATATCGGATCGTACCGCACATCCCTAGATCACTTTGGAGAAAGTCGGGACGATTGCCATCAGACGGTAGTTTGAAGGATCAGTATTGTCGACTTTTCTAAACACAGGCAATATTTTAGCTTTTTTAAGTTCTTCTGGGAAATACCCCTCTTCTATACAGCAATTTATAATTTAGGCCAGTGGATAAGCTATTTCAGAAGCCACAAATTTCAGAATGTGTACTGACGTATTATATAAGTTGCAAGTTCGCTTATTTTTAAATTCCTTAATAACGGATGTAATTTCGTTTGCGTCTGTACTATAAAGAAATAAGCTATTAGGATTACTGTCGCGATGTTGGTGTAACATTTCTTCTGCTGATAGATTAGAATGTTGGAGATTATTTAGAAGATATGTTATACTTCTTATGAAAAAATTGTTTATTTCGCTAGCGGAGAGGTTGGATAATAATTGACCATGTGGCCCGAATTTTATTTGGCGGTCGATAAATAAATTGTTCAGTTTCCTGTTTTTTAAGTTCAGATCGTAACTGTGGTATTTATGTCTCTGTTGTTTGTATAGGTTCTTAATAGCATTATTTTGGTACTGCTTTGACAATTTATGAAGAAATAATAATGTGTTTTTGGCGTCTTGTAGCGCGGGAAAGGGTCGTCTAAGCGTGCGTGTTTTTCTTTTGATTGCAGTAGTTGTCCACGGAAAAACGAGTTCAAAATAGTATGTAAAAATATCGTGAAATATAGTAAACATGTTTCGACTGGATTTTTTATTTAAGGCATCATTCCAGTCTTCCTTATGTAGTAAATATTTAAAGTAATTAAGATTATCTTCTGAAAATTTTCGATAACGTTTACTGCAGTTCTCAAATGTCGGTTTACAATTTTTCACATCGTACTGTAAAATTGCTACGTCGTGATCCGATATTTCCGATTTAAGAACTTCGGCTTTATAGTTAAGGTGACCAACCATTCTGATTTAACCAGAACGATACTGTTTTTGAGAACTCAGTGCTGATTGTAAATCGAAGGCAGTAAAAAATCTGTTTTTAAGGCTCTTCCGGCTATTTCTGCTTTTTACCTACATTTCTACAATAATAATTATAAAGTTAATACATAAAATTATATTCATTTTCCAATTTGCAAGATGTATTGCCCAATCGTGCAACCCTGCTTGCCCTACTGCCGGTAGTAGGAATAGAGACTAGTTTTAAAAAAGCTTAAATTGTAATATGTATTACTAATATGAATAGATGTAAACATCATATAAAAAATTGTTGATTTTTTTGCATTCTGGTTTTTATTTTAGAAGAGTTGGTCACTTTATTTATAGTAATTGTGTTTATTTATAAAAATATTATCCAAACCTGCACATTTTCTAGTTTATTCGTTGATAGCAGGTCGAAGACCGTAGGATGCAAAAAGACTTTTAAGTTTATTCGTAAAATTCAAGTCCTCCAAAAAATTTAAATTAAAATCTCCGGCAACAATAAGTTTGCATATGGATAAGTCGATAGTTATTTCAAGAACGGCTTGCATTTTATCGAAACATTTATTTGTCTTCTCAATTAAACTTGTTCGAATGCGATATACAGTGAAAGCCAAAATCATTTTGTTCACTTTTAATTAGCAATTACACAATAATTACTGCAAATACATAAACAGTAAGTATGGGAGTCTTACTTCTTGAATAATGTATCCGTTAAATATCCTCCTCCCTACTCCATACATTCTTCTAAGCGTCGGAAAAAATCACTCATAACCCGTTAAAGCATGTCCTGCGGAATAGCTTCAATTTCTTGCCGGATATTTCTTTTGAGCTCCTTTATATTTCTGGGTTTACTCTTGAAGACTTTGCCCTTTAAATATCCCCAGAGAAAAAATCTAGGACAGAAATATCAAGAGATCTCAAAGGCCAATTAAGATCACCGTTTCGAGAAATTAGTCGATTGAGTAATGCCTGACGCAGGATTTCTATACTTATCCCTGCAGTATAACAGGTCGCCCCGTCTTGTTGAAAAAAATAATTTCTCCCTTCAATGTCAAGTGGCGGTATAAAAAATGTTTAAAGCATGTGTGCATACCGTTCAGAACTGACTGTGACGGTTCTACCGTTATCTTCGACAAAATATGGGCCTATGATTCTTGACGATGATACAGCACACCACACGGTAACTTTTGGGGAATGTAAGGGCCTTTCCCGGATTTCACAAGGAGTCTCGGTAGCCCAATACCGAAAATTTTGCGTATTTACCATGCCATGTAGAGTAAAGTGTGTTTCGACGCTCATGAATAGATGTTGTGCAATATCGGATTGCTAATTTCTCAGATCCAAAAAACGTCGACAAAACTCAACGCGGTGTGTTTATCACGATCAGTTAACTTATGTATGTACCATTGCCATTTCGTACGGGTGAAACTTTATTTTGTGCAGCATTTTTCGGGTACTTGTATTGGATATTTGTAATGCAGTCACATGTCGTCGAACTGATCGATTAGGGGTACGCAGAACGGCTTGTCTTACCCGTTCTACATTAACAGCATCGAATATAGATTGCGGTTTCCCGGTTGATCTTCTTTTTTCAACTGATCAATGATTTTGCCACTTTCGTACCCAGTACGAAATAACACTTAAAACTACTGAACGTATATATAAGAAACAAAAAAAATAGTGGAGTGGCGTCCGTGATCGGGGCCTAAGCAAACTTGGTCCTTCGGGAGGCGGTCCGGGGCCGTGAACGGGACGAGCACCGGGGTGGTTTTGCGGGGACGGCGAGCGTGACCAGAGTGGCCGCTTCGAGCGTTGCTGGCGTTGGTCGGTCTCTCAGGGCGGCGGCTGGCTTGGGGCGACGTCCTCGCGGTAGTTCGGGTGATTGACGCTAGTGCTGGTCGGCCTTTCGGGGGCGGTGGCTGAAGGGGGCGGCGTCCGTCTTTCGCCAACGGGTTCCGCAATGGAAAATGCTTGGGTCACAGGCTGCTTTCCATAGAGCCTCTAGCTCGACCTCCTCGGCGTCGGTCAGGTGTACCTCCAGGTCCCAAGTGAGGATCCATGGGCGGGGAGATTGGTAGTTCGGGCGACGGCAAAGGAAGGCGAAGGGTGCGCTCAAAAAGTGCTGTCTCAGGGGGATTTTCCGGGGGGTGTGCTCCTGAGGGTTAGCGGCATCGGGGTGTCGTCTCTGTCCGGGTCCGTGCGCAGCGCGTCGGGGTTGTGATGGTATCCGGGTGCACGAGCCTGTCCTCACTCAAGTTGTGGTTTCCTTCCTGGTGCCGGGCGCGGGCGGTTTGGCCCCTAGAGGACAGTCCGGAGCCGGCGTCGTGGACGGTCCGAACAGCTCCTGGAGACGGCTGGTCCTGCAAGGCAAGAACATGTCCTTTGAGAGGGGGCGGGCGCTGGAATGCACACTCGCATGGTCGAGACAGGGCTTACGTTGGAGTCCTGGGGTGGCCATGGCTTGTGGGCAGTTGGCAGCTCGGTCCGAGGCGGGCTCTGGCAGCAAAGTCCGTGGGTGGCTCTGGTAGCAAAGGCCGTGGATGGTCCTAACAGGAAAGTCTATGGAAAGCTCTGACAGCGAAGTACGTGGATGGTCCTGGCAGCAGAGTCTATGGATAATCCTTGCAGCAGAGTCCGTGAATGGTCCTGACAGCAAAGTCCATGGATGGTCCTGGCAGGAGAGTCCGTGGATGGTCCTGGCAGCAAAGACCGTGGAAGGATCAGACAGCAAAGTCCGTGGATGGTCCTGGCAGCAAAGTCCGTGGATGGTCCTGGCAGCAAAGTCCGTGGATAGTCCTGGCAGCAAAGTCCGTGGATGGTCCTGGCATCAAAGACCGTAGAAGGATCTGACAGCAAAGTTCGTGGATGGTCCTGGCAGCAAAGACCGTGCATGGTCCTGGCAGCAAAGTCCGTGGATGGTCCTGGCAGCAGAGTCCGTGTATGCTCCTGGCAGCAGAGTCCGTGGATTGTCTTGGCAGCAAAGACCGTGAAAGACTCTGACAGCAAAGTCCGTGGATGGTCCTGGCAGCAGATTCCGTGATTGGTCCTGGCAGTAAAGTCCGTGGAAGTCTCTGACAGCAAAGTTCGAGGAAGGTTTTGGGCGCTGGGTCCTTGGGTGGCTTCCTTCAGGCTGGAGAGCGAATAGCTGGTGAGACTCGAGGCTGGGGCTAAGTGATTTCTTTTGGTAAATGTTCGACGATTTAAAGGAGCCCAGTCCTTTGTGCGGTGCCTTCTCGACACTCATTGGTTCAGGGAGGAAAAATAAATGCCTACTTTTGATGTGTAGGGAAATTTCGCAGAGCGTTTGATTAACGGCCTAATTTCAGCTGTGTTGCATTGCTGACAAGATGCTGATCATTTTGACACTAGACTGTAGGGGTTATCGATGCTAAATTCGTTGCTCGAATTAATCCTCTCGGAATCTTCGTGTATCAAAGGAGGTGTTTGTTTTTCGCTCGTGCTTAGACGAAGGCCTCAGGTCAAAATGCCCACTGGGCTAATCGAATGCGCCTTAATTTTCCCTGTATTTTGATACCGCATATCCGAGGGCGCTGACAATGCTTTAGTTAATTAAATTTATTTTAAAATTAGATTCTACGCGGGCAGACTGTGGCCGCCTGCGAATTTCTTTTGTGTTCGGGCGGTTTCATTTTATTGGACCCTTTGCGTCTTTACGCGTCCCCGGAACCATTTTCAGAGGTATCGCGCTTTGGCTTGAATTGTTTTGGTTTATTGTTTTTGATGCGCGCATGGTCCACTGAAATGATACAAGGAAGGGCTTGCTCTTGCTGGAAAGCGGCTAATTTCCTCTCTCCGTGGACTCCAAACATGCTTAATTGCGGCGATGTATTTGTTTCAGGCGTTTGTTCGAATCCAGATGCCGTGTTAGGTCAAAGTCGCCTATCGCTTCCGGTGGTGCGCGTTTAACCTGAGGTGATTTATGGGTTATCGGTAAGCAGATGGAAGCGTTGTATTGTTCTGGTTTCGTCTGGCTGGCGACGCAGATTTTTGGTTTTTGATCGCTGCTTGCCGATTCATATCAAACTTTTTCAATACAAAATATACGTTGTAGTTTACTCCAACGCTCCATTTTGACAACTTTAAAAATATCTCCAAACCTCCTTTTTCAATTATCATTATTAGCGATAAGTGAAATACATATTTAGTTACTGCTAATTAAAAATGAACAAATCATTTTGGCTTTTACTGTATTTGAGAAAAAGATTTATTTATCGTCTTACTATACAACATAGTTTGCTACATTAACAAAGAATACCAATTCAAAACTTTACAAACTCACAAAAAGTTGAAAATAAATAATAACTAAAAAACTAGAAATATTTTTTCATCGATAACCCGTATAAATGGTTTTTGAATTAAGCACAGCGTTTTAACACAAATAGTCCAAATTTGGTTTAAAACTTTTTTACTAATTCCATTACATCTACAAAAATTATTAAATAAGGGTGGAAATGTTCCCCTTGCACGACTGAGTAAACAACTTCAATATTTTCAATTTTGAATTTTTCCTTAAAATATGGAATGGTAGGTTCATAAATTAATCTTTTTTCTACATCAACTTCTTTATCTTGGTTTATGTCTACCTCAAATCGGATTGTTGGATCCACTAGAATACCATATTTCTTTTTACGATCAAATGCAAAATATCAACCCGTCGAGTGGATCCAGAATCAGATAAGCATGTAACCTCTTCATAAACCTCCAGAATTTAATTTAGGAACATAGATAGCTGCGATCTCAATCAGTAGTTCTTGCGTTAGATTGTTTATTACTTTATTAGCTTTATAGCTTGGTAATGTATTCTTTCTTTACGTAAATTGCAACACCTCCACCATTGTTTTGCTTTCGGCATAAGGGATATGCAAGATTGTAGGAATTTAAATTACATAACTTTGTCATTCTTTGTTCAGCCAATGCTCGCAAAAGCATACGAAGTCCACATTATATAAAAACAGAGATTGTTCAACTTCCAAAATTTTATTTCTAAAAGATTGTATGTTATGGTGATAAACTTTGATGGTGGTTGAAGAGTTAGTAAATAGCAGATCTAAATTATAATTTTTAGTGATTGGTTCAACAGGTCGAGATATTACTGAATTTTTTATTTTGTTTTCATTTTCAGTTTTTGAAAGATGAAATAAAAAGAATTAATTATTGCCCCTGTTGGCCATAATTGGGTATTTTTCGTAAGCTCAACTTTACTTTTAGGAACTGTAATTTTAAACAAAGAAGATATGGTCGGATACTTAGATGTCATTTTTAGGCATTCAAGAAGTAGAATGCCGTTACTAGTTAGATAACTTTTTAAATTTTCTCAATTATATCCGATCAATTCGGCTAACATATAAAGAAAATGGTTGCGGCATACCCCTAATTTCGCACCTGCCATTTGTATCACAAGTTGCATCAATTTTTTTTTTACTTTTGTATTTCAGGCCATTTACTGCCATTTACTATCATTCACTTGTGGATTCGATTTTTCTGGCGCATTAATAACTTGTTCCCGCTGTCGATCATGTAAGTCAGTGATACAGCTTTAGTAACAAAACGTGTAAGTCGGCGATTATATTTGTTTGCTGTTTTCCCTTGACGACGGAACTTAATATTATTATTAAGTTCCTAGGATAATAATTAACAACGCAAGATGCAGACTTAAACGTTTTGTTTATAATTGCTAGTGTTTATGTGACACTGACAGGTAACACGACTTACGAAAGTTAAATCCTGGTGACAGGTGACAAACCAAACGATTTTTTCAAAAATCTAGGAAAGTTTCGATAAACAGCGGGGAAAATATAATAAGATAACTCGGAATGTATCGCCTATTAACATTTTCGACAGGCAACAAGCCGCGGCTTTGCCTTGGCTTGTACTTGCCTACCTCAAATGTTAATAGGTTCCTTGTTACTTAAATAGCTATTACCTCATTTTTCGCAGGCGTGCTTAAGTTTTCTGTACACTTTTTCGAGTAAGGTTTTACCTCCGTTCTTTTCAGAGTGCTGGATGGCGTTAATATGGACTCTGAATTGTGTGTTTATCTTAAAGCCAATATCTGGCATTGTGGTTACAGACTTAATTTCCGTTTTCTTAGAATCAGAGTGTTTTTTTGTGGTAGTGGACAAGCAATTAATCGAATTTCCCAATAATACGTTTTGCCCTTCGTTTATCTTCTAGCAGCCTTAACTTATCATTTAGCAAGTTAATCTTGCCATACAATTCTTTAATCAAGACGTTTTTGACGCCAATAATAGTTTTCTAATATTGTAATTCATCGTCCCGTTTTTCAACATTTAACAGACTGACCTTGTCTACAGCAGAATGTACCATGGCAGGTAAAAATTCCTTGTTGCAGCAGATAATGGACTTATCATCTGTTACTTCATATTTCTGTGGCTTTGCAACACACCTGTTGTGGTAGTAAGTTCCGCAAATCACGCAAATTACACGCTTAACAGCAGTTTTTGCACCACAAACACGACACGATGAATCTAGCACGTCTATACCATCTGCCAATTTTTTTCTATGGTGGTGGTTATAATCGAGATGAAACGGGGAAACGGGCGCCACGAGTTTTGATAATCAGGGTTGAAACAAAATTTATCAACAACCGCCTGTAGAAACTCGAAATTCAGCGGAGTTTGTGGTACTTCAGCGCTCCTGCGAAATGGCCCCAGCTGTTTCGGAACCTACCTTGATAGGCTTTCTTTGCTCTAGTCGGATCACCTTACATATATTGAGATGGTATGTCACCACCACTTATGAGATTGAATTTTAGCAATTATAATTATAAATTATAAACTACAGATATGAACTGAGTAAAATCAGATTGTTTGTATTTTAATTTATTGAAAATGAAATAGTATTATGCCCTCTTTTGTATTTTATCGATCTGCAATCCCAATCTCAAAACGCTAGCTTAGTAGACACTCAAACTCTATTCAAAGGGGTGAGTTCCTGATAATTTGTAAGATTTTACCTTAAACTGGGTACGCCACTGTGCGCACGAAATATTTTCAAATACGCAGTCGCAATGTAAGCGCTGCTGTCAATTTACACAAAATTTGACTTGGAAATTCAAATTTCTGAACAAACTAGCAGGTATTTATTCAAGTCATAGTGCTTTGGCGGTTCTAATTATCTTTTGTTTTAGTGATTAATTTGTTTTATGACGTCAAACCGACGCCGCTTGAATCCTATAGCGATTGTTAATCTTCACCTAACCTCACAGCTGGATTCTTGTTAATAATTGGAAAAACGTTTCAGCTGGAGGCTCGAATACGCCTGCTTCTTGTTCAAAACGGTAAGGTGTCGCTTATACATAAATTTCCGGATCCTCACACTGTTATTAAACTTTTTACAGTACCTCGAAACTTTGAGATGGTCGCTCGGTCATCGGAAAGGGGCCCCAGCTCGGATCTTCTCCTGGAGTGGCTTCCTCCGGTGTTTGTGCTGCTGGTCGTTGTCCTACAGTCTTCATTGATGCTTCCCAGTAGACAGTCCTAAAACCTCCTCTCAGCTGCAATCCTCCTTCGTAAAGTTGAAGTGATCGCCAACACAGCCTCGGGATGCTTCTTGCGGAAAATAACTTTTTGTTTGGGAAAATGTTACCCACACTCTCACAGATGCTCTGACATTTGCCCAACACGATGGTATAATGTTTATCTGTAAATATGATAATTTAATGGGTAAAATCTTTAATTAAAATAAGCACAAAATTTGCATGTAAGAAATTAATTTATTCAACTGTTATCTGCTAGCGTCCCTTATAAATAAAATCTAATCTAATAACTATAAAACGTATATTAACCAAGTCCAAATGACTTACATTATTTTAAATATTCTTATAAATAATTAAATCTAAACAATTATTACAGCTAAAATCTTGTCTACATTTTTTTAATAGTCAAAATGTCTCTTGGCGCCACTACCCGTTTTATTAATTCTGTTGCTTATACACTCTCATAATTACACTGATTAGTTTTTTCGTTCACTTCCTTCATAATTGTTTCCTGGTTTCCAACTGTGTTTCTTTCACTCGTTTTCTATCCTGTTTAGGTGTCTGCTTTTCTGCCTTGTTTTATCAAGTCGAGTTTGTTTCTCACAATTGTTATTTTATGCCTTTACACCTTCCTTAACTGCTCGTTGCAATATTATTATCTTTTCTGGCTCATACCTTTTAAGAATTGCTCACAAATTGTACTAATTAGCTAAATTGAACTCTAAGCTTCAAAACCTGCACAAAGCAAACCTTTTTGTGATTATTTAATTTGGTTTGGCTATTCATTCTGCCCAACCTAATAATTAATTAACTTGAACTTTTACTTCAACCTGTGAAAAGCAAGCTGTCTCCTTTGCGTTCCTTAATCAATTCATTTATTATAATCAAGCATCTCATTTCAATGCATTTACTGAATGACATTTACTTAGCATTGCGGCTAGATAAAATACCCCAACTCTGTGCTTAGAGACTTCATTTTCATACTCTACTGCAATCAGAGCAGATCCGTAAGGCTTAAGACCATTGCAATATCATAACAAAGAGAGCACAACACATATAATTGTCGATAAACACGTTCAGATATGCAAAATTCCTTTTGCAGCAGATAATGGATGTATTTTCGGTTACAGTGCACTCGGCTATTTGTGACATGGGTTTCTTCCTTTTCTGAGAAAATTCTTTATATTTTGTTGGTTAATTACGAAAGGTCTAATGTTTTTGCAGTTACACAATGTCTTATACAGTGTGTACCAGGATTGATGTTACCAGAGGTGAGATAGGCTAAAAACTTTTGAATTTTATTTTAAGATTATGGGATTAGGTCCTGCTTGGTATGAAGAGAATTTCAAGAATATTTTCAGTTTTTGAAAAAACAAGTCGGCCTTGATAGTGAAGCGAAAACGAGTTTCTTTTCAAATAAAATACCCTTTCTGTTCATGATACGGAAAAAATTTACCGAGAAAAGTTCAGAATGGTAAATTATGGCCCTATAACAAAATTTCAGAAAAATCTACCTACTTAAATTAAACCGTCAAACCGGCTTTTATTAAAAATGACAGTTTGCTCTAAGTAGGTAGAACTTCCTGAAATTTTATATAGAGCCATAATTTTTTATTCTGAACATTTTTTAGTAAAATTTTGCCGTATTATAAACAAAAGAGGTAGTTTACCTGAAAAGAACATACAATTTATTTTGTTTAATCTAAAAATAACGGTTTAATCTAAGGAGCTACATCTTCCTGAAATTTTGTATAAGGCCATAATTTATCATTCTGAACAACTTTCCTTGGTAAAATTTTGCTGTATCATGTACAAAACGGATAGTTTACTTGAAAAGAAAACCGTTTTCGTTTCACTGTCAAGGCCGACTTTTTTTGTCAATAACTGAAAATATTCTTAAAATTCTCTTCAGACCAAGCAGGACCGAATCCCACAATCTTAAATAAAATTCAAAAATCTTTAGTCCATCTCACCTCTTGTAACATCAATCCTGGGACACACTGTACATATGTAACATACATAAGCCTGCAGAAATAAACTCTGTTCACATGCCTGTTAATTTTTTTTGCTGTGCAGAGTAACACAATTAATTTAAAAAAAATCAATTGTGACATGTTTAGGAAGGTAAATTGTGAGATACTAGATAAAAACCATATTGTAAGATACTCCAACCTTCATTATAATTGTGACATTATTTACAGTATATATGTTACATTTTAAAGTAAATAAAAAATTCAGAGATCATTTTATTATTTATTATTAAGTAAAATACATATCAAAATACAGTTTCCTCTTATATATATATATATATATATATTTATATATATATATATATATATATATACCTGGTTTCCCACATACGACGATTTTCTAGTGTATGTAACCGGTCTAACGGCGAGTTTTCGGACTTGCGACGACGTCGTCGGAAGTCTTACACATGTAAGGGTACGTACAACGACTCGATGAACGCGCCCACTACCGGCATGCGCCAACGCCGTTTCTTAAGAACTACGTGGTCGATTTTTGTGCGAAGTTAGCCTCGGTTGCCTATACTACAGCTCCGAAAATATCAAAATTCGTTGAAGGTTGCCTATACTCAAGCTGGGAAAATTTCAAAATTCGTTGAGGGTTGCCTATTACCTGTTATTTATATGGTGAATTTCGCTCGCTCTGGCTGCAACATAATCTGTTTTGTGAAGATAATCTCGTAGCAAGACGTCATCGGCGCAGTCAGCCGAATTCGCTATTAATAAAAACGTTTTAAGAATTAATTACAAGTTCTGTCCTCGGATGTCTTTAATATTTAACCATTTTATTACCTTAAACATTACATTTATTTGTATTTACCGAGGTCGTAGTGGCATTATTTCAGTAGAATAGAATTTTTAAACAAATAGGAAAGGTTTGTGCGGTTATGGGATCACCTATTACCTTCTAATAATCTCTTTATTTGGTTTTTAGGTGTTCTAAAAATTATTGTAAACTACTTGATTTGGAAGTTGGGAATATTTATTATTAAAGATAATCTTCAAAATACTCGATTACTTGGTCTAAACATTATTAAAATGCTTTTCGTTGTATTTCAGGTTCGTACAGTAGAAAATTAATTATACAGCAGATAAACTATATTCAAAGCCAAATCCAGGGATGAAAATATTACGAACTACATTAACGAAAGTATACAGTGTGTTTGTAGATCGCTAGACAGCTCATAACTTTGTTAATAATAGAGATATCGAAAAGAACTTTCTTCTGTTTTAAATGCCAGTATACAACCTAAAAATTGACGTTAACCAATTTAAGCCATAGCCTCCTATTTTTACGTGGTGATACACAACTTTGGTTTTTTAAATGGAATACCCTGTATATTTTTAGATATTTGAAATCAGCACTAAAAGTGCTTTATAATAGCATTCTTAAATTTAAATTTAGGAACTTATTATTTTTCAAAATTAAAAAAAAAATTTTAGTCAAAGTAGGCCATGAATTACGCAAAATCATTAGCAATCCAACAAGAAATGCAACACAAACTCCAATTGACTCTAAAAATTCCTCATGACCGAATTATAGCACCAAACGTACTAAAACAATTGATAACTATGTTTTTTAAATGGAACAATATGAGTTGTTAAAGCAAAGAGCGTTGTATGACCGATTATATGTAATTTAGCAAAGAGCGTTGTATGACCGATTATATGTAATTTAGCAAAGAGCGTCATATGTGCCATTGCATATATAGCACAAAGACGTGCTGCGCAGCAAAACAAAGATCGTTGTATGACCTATAATATGTAATTTTGCCTTCCCAAGAGCGTCATATGTGCTGTAGTACATATTCAATATATCTATAATAGGCCATGCGGCGAACCGATTCGTGCTGCGCAGCAAAAAAAGTAGTCGAGACAATGATTACGTTATTAGCTGACCCGGCAAACGCTGTTCTGCCCAAAAATAATATTGGTCTGTGACCGCCACTATAGAGTTTTAATTTTATGTTATGTCTACCGTCTTTGACTTAAAAATAAATGCCATTTTCGCAATCAACGTCCCAAAAAACATCGATAACGACACCCATAACGATTTTTAGGCTTATTTACCCCATTGCATCCTCTAAGAGGTTGCTTTTCAGAAAATCACGAAATACGTGTTTGATTATTTGTTTTTAGGAGTACTCGTACTAAGTATCATGTCGAAACGTCTATTTAATATTATTTTTCCGTACAAAATTGGAACCCGCATTTTAAAGTCAATATTAAGTACATCGATTCCTTTAGATTTACTTTTAATCGAGTTTATAATTCCGACAATATCCGCAATATTAACACTGAGTTCATTTAGTTTGTGGTTTTTATAAAAATCTAATACATTATTGTTATCATTGTTGACGTTTGGTACATTATTTATGAAAAAATTATTAATGAATCGGGTGTACTTAAATGTTCTGGTATGGTATTGTTGCTTTTAATATTGTTCACACACAAAGATTTAATTTCCCTCCATATGGATTTAGTATCATAGCCATCAAATACAAAGTTAAAATACGCTTTTTTCTCCTTTGTAGCTAAAGTCACAGAATTTCGTATCGATTTGCAATATTTCCAATGCGCTAATGATTTGGAATGTTTATACCTATTATATGCCTTATTTTTTAAGTTTATTAGAAGCTTGATAGTCTCTGTTATCCGTGGCTTGCATTTATGGGTAATTTTAACTAATTTTGAACCAGAATTTGCAGAAATCACTGGAAATTGTGAAAGCATATTTTCTTGGAAAATCGGGACATTTCGGGAAAGCATTTCGTTGCGGGACAACTAGTTCCAAATCGGTAAAATCACGAAGGTATAATTAAACCAATTAATAATATAATATTAATATAAAGAAAACTAATACCTACGACTTGGTACAAAGAAATACGATATAAAATAACACGGCGACCTTGGGACTTTTGTGCAAGAACGGAATGCCATCCGACGTGACGTATATATAAACAGTGACCCAACAACAGGATGCAAATTCCGCTGCATTTACTGGTCTATCTTTAATTTCTTTGTGTGTGTTAAGCCTTAATTTTAAATGTAAAATTGTTAGTAGCACACATTTTCCAATATGAAAAGACCACTTGTCGTTAGACTTCAAAACATTTATATTCTTAGATGTTTACTTAATATCGCAAATTACAGGCTCTTAGAGAAAGATATTTCTTTATATTTGGCAGGTTTTAAAAAATATATATCATTATCAGGGGAAGCTAAAGCTGTTAATATAACTAATACGTCTATATTCTCTGAGACTATAACTAAACCTGTCTCTATCCAATCGAATATCAGGTGCAGTTTTCGTCTTGAGCCATCGGGATTTATTCGATGTTTCTGATGATCGACAAAAACAATTGCTTTTTTTCGTAATTACGTACAATAAAATTAATATAACTATTTAAAATTGCACCATACTGTTGAACAAGTTGCCATTTGTTTTTATGTAATAACATTCCTCCATCGGTCACAACTAGCAAATCGTTTAATTCAGTAATATATTTTGGTAATTGTACAAAGAGGTCGTAGAAAATACATTTTTAGGCGTTCGAATTTATATGTTATAGTTAAATGTATTTAATCTATTTAACTTTTAGTTAATATAATGTTTATTAAATAATAATAATATTCGTACAGAATAAAAATTAACCTCTTAATGCTATATTTATAATAAGCGTGTCCAAAACCCCTAGATATGAGGAAACGCGCAAAATTCAAAAATGAAGCTATTTTGCCACCTTAAAGACGTTATTTTCCATTTTTGATAAATTTTAACACAAAATTTGAGATCAGCGACCCAAAAAAAACCCTGTATACGAAATAAAAACCGAATGAATGTTATCAAGTGTCAGGCAATTGTTTAAATAAATAAAAGAGTAATTTTTTTAATTAAGACTGTATTAAAAAACACTTACTTGTTAATAACAATTGAAAAAATAAAAAGCACACCATCTCACCCGTGGGGAACTTTTCTATAAACTTTTCCGAAATTAAAAAAAATATATCAAAATCGGTTTTGAGTCAACGAAGTTAGAACTTTTTTTCCTTAGTAAATGGACTACAGTGCAATACGGTTGCTTATATAAAATGAGAAAATATATGTGACGGGATTTGATACGCCTCAAAACACTTTTGGTTTAATTTATTTGAAGTGACATTACGTTTTTGCTTAACTTGTTGCTGGAGGGCAATCTAAAAAAATATTACGCGATATTATTTTAATACCCATGTATGATGCCACAAAATTATTTGTCCCATTTTCTAATTTCGAAAAACGCACCCAGTGAATTATATATAATTCACCTAGCTTTAAATTTAAAATATGGTAACATATCGAAGTTAAGTTTGGTAATAAACGCCCAATCTTCGTGGAATTTTAAACAGCTGTAACCAAAAAGGCCCCGAACAACTTAAAACCGTTTGGAAACATTAAAAGTCACCCCCCGGATAGAAAAAAAATATTAAGTTTTACGTCTAACGACCGTAAATACACATTTTGGTAAATATCTTGACTCCAGCGCCACCTACCGGGTTCATTTTTTGTATATACATTTCTCTCTACGTAACTAACGTACATTCCGAATATGAGCTAAATCGGACCGTAAATACACATTTTGGTAAATATCTTGACTACAGCGCCACCTACCGGGTTTATTTTGTGTATAAACATTTCTCTTCACGTAACCAACGTACTTTCCGAATATGAGCCAAATCGAATCGTAAATTTGAAATACACATTTTCGTAAATATCTTGACTCCAGCGCCACCTACCGGGTTTATTTTTTGTGTAAACATTTCTGTCTACGTAACCAACGTATATTCCGAATATGAGCTAAATCTGACCGTAAATACACATTTTGGTAAATATCTTGACTCCAGCGCCACCTACCGGGTTTATTTTGTGTATAAACATTTCTCTTCACGTAACCAACGTACTTTCCGAATATGAGCCAAATCGAATCGTAAATTTGAAATACACATTTTCGTAGATATCTTGACTCCAGCGCCACCTACCGGGTTCATTTTTTGTATAAACATTTTTCTCTACGTAACCAACGTATATTCCGAATATGAGCTAAATCTGACCGTAAATACACATTTTCGTAAATATCTTGACTCCAGCGCCACCTACCGGGTTTATTTTTTGTATAAACATTTCTCTTCGCGTAACCAACGTACATTCCGAATATGAGCCAAATCGAATCGTAAATTTGAAATACACATTTTCGTAAATATCTTGACTCCAGCGCCACCTACCGGGTTCATTTTTTGTATAAACATTTCTCTCTACGTAACCAACGTATATTCCGAATATGAGCTAAATCGGACCGTAAATACAATTTATCGAAATATCTCGACGACACGCTTGAGCAGTGCGTACTCGAATAGTTTCCAGTTTTTCTTCCCATTGCTCATCGGTATCTGAAACTCGTATGCCCTTTGCTTTTGTGTTTGAAGTGTAGATCGACCAATTGCTTGTCGTTTGGGTGGCATAATTGATTTGACAGCGAAAGTAATGCTTTGTGACGACTATTGCAAATTCACTTGGAAAAAGCAAAGAAAGTGTATTTCCTAATTTCAAAAAACCCACCTAGTGAATTATATATAATTCACCTGGCTTTAAAATTAAGATATTTTAACTTGCGCACGAAAATGTGTTTAGTTTTTTCCTTTAATTATTGTAATAATAACCTAAACCTATTAAAACGCGGACGAAAAATCTAAATATTAATATTTTTCTTCTGAGATTAAAACTACGCAATTTTTGGTGTCTGTACAAAAAGTTCAAAATTTGGTACAATTTAAACTTGTAAATTGGTACAATTTTTTGAGGACCTCTGGCAAACGCTGTTCTGTCCAAAAATAATTCGTCTCTGAAACCCCGTTCCACCACTATAAGGTAGAGTTTTAATTTTATGTCATGTTCACCGCCTTGGACTTAAAAATAAATGCCATTTTCGCAATCAGCGTCCCAAAATACCTCAATAACGACACCCATAACGATTTTTAGGCTTATTGACCCCATTTCACCCCCTAAGGGGTTGATTTTTGTAAAATCACGAAATACGGGTTTGCTTATTTGTTTTTATGAGTACTCCAACGAAGTTTCAAGTCGAAACGTCTATTTAATATTATTTTTCCTTACAAAATTGGAACCCTCATTTTACCCATTTATAGGGTGGCCAGAGCATCTCTTTTAAAGAGAACATGTTCTCTTTTTTAATACGGATCTTTTTTTATCTTTTTTTCTAATAAAATGTTCTCTTTTGTTCTCTTATTTAGTGTGAGAAGAGTTTTGCTCCATTTTGACTGTTTTCGGTTTTAAATCTTCTTATATAAAATGTTATTTTCAATTTTCTCTTATTTTTGTGAAATATGTTTTTTTATAATTTTATTATTTTGTCATTTTATGAATCTGATTTGTTAATTCTTCAGTTGATATTTGAGGATAGTCCAATTAAATATGCTTAATATGAGTATACTATAAAACATAAGCTTTTATATGCATATTTTATGACGTAATGTAATAAATACAATTTTTATGGGTGGTACAGTTCATTTGTGGAGCAGTATATTTTATATATTTTACTTATACAGTATTTTATATGTGAATTTGATGTTGATTTTTATAAGAAAAAATTATTATCGCAACTGCAATGTTTTTTATTTATTGTTTTAGAAATAATTACTGTTTTTTTTCATTTGTTTTATAATAAAAATTTTGCGATGCCATCTTTTTGTTATTTTTTTAGCTGGTCCAAAATGTTCTCTTTTTCCAAAGAAGGCATATGGCCACCCTACCCATTTAGGGCTTGAATTTCGAAATATCCTTCCTTATTCCTTGTATATATCATAGCTGTGCATACCCGGCGTTGCCAGGGCATAGTATTACGTAAAACTATGCGTGTATGTTTTGAAACATGACTTTTCCATCGTTTTATTTCGGTTTTTACATCCTGAAAAAAAATCGATTTTTCCTAATTTTCCGAGTTTTCCACTCCCATTTTTCTCTTCGAAAAGCCCTTCAAAAACGAAAACATTCGAAATCCCATACAAAAATACCATAGAAAATCATCTTTTTGATATTTCGAATTTTCCGACTTTTCCGGTGGACTTCCCCAAAATTTTCTTTCATACAAACCTTGTTCTGGCAATTAGAAACACAACAACAAAAATGAGCCAAATCTGTCACGCCTTCCTCCAGTCATGATGTAACATACATGCGACGATTGATTTTATCATAAATACGCTCATAACTCAAAACAGAAGACAATCTAAAAGTTATAATTTCAATAAAATATGTCTTATTTAAAATAAAAATTGACGTGTCCAAGGATTTCTTTCAAAAACATTTGTTAAAAGTTCTATTTGGATAGTTCCAGACTTTACACAAGCACGGTATATTATATGTAAAGCGACTTTTAAGACAAATTTTCCATTACATGTCAATCCAAAGTAAGGTCCGGCAACCATGCTGCTGACAGCTGTCTATTCCTAGAATTTTAAATGGCAACGTCGCATTTCGTTTCCAACGTATTTGCACTGGGCATTGTTTTGTCTTGTGGGTGTAATCAGGTTATGGTCACTGGAATACGCAGACTCGTACAGATTGTTAGTAATGCGTGGCAGAAGGTAGGATTGTCTGACAAAGGTAGCATATTCTCTCTCTGGCAATTTATGCTGATTGGAGGGGTATGGGAGTCCCCGACAGCCTGACGCCAACCGTTACGACAGCTAATAAAATAATAAAATTGCCAGTTGTGGATTGCAATTCTGTTAAAAACATCTGTGCAAAATGCATTCCATCCTTTGTGTGCTCCAAAGAGGTTTGCCCAGTTTTGCTCATTCTTTGTGCTTAGAAACAAGGCTGCAGGTAGTTGATACTCGTGTGCTCCTTAAATTTGTGATAAAACTCTTGAAAACTTGAAATTGTTTAAAATGAGTGGTTTGAGAAAAAGGAAATGCTGCGTACCCCGCTGTAGCAATAAAGAAACACCAAGGTACTCACTTCCCAGCGAAAAACGTGTGCGTGTCGTTTGGCTGCAACGTATAGGAAACCTGAAATTAAGCAATATAGAAGGTAAACGCATTTTAGGTTCCTATGTTGTATGCCAAACACATTTTTCGGAGATGTGCATTGATAGCAATGGGAAACTGCCAACTATAAATTTGCCAGGTAAGATATCTACTGTGTTCAAAAGTTCTGAAGTGTAACTCTTAAAAACTGTTTAGGGTTTCATGAAACTTCAACAGAAGAAAACTCCTTTTGTTACCCTTTACAGGAGAAATATGAAACTCCTGAAAAAGTGAAGGGTATGTTATCAATTCTCAGTATGTATGCATTCTGCTGATTAGTATATATTTGTAATTTATAGGGATACTAGCTCAGTTCGAAGCTTCTATACCATCTACATCAAGGGGGAATAGTGAGGAGCTAACCATCGTAAGGGAGGATGTGCCACGTCAATATCCATCTGTCAGACGACAGCTGTCTGACGTGTCTACAGAACCTGGCACAAGTGGTAAATAATAGTTATTTACTATAAAGTGGGATAAGAGCATCATTAATATACGTGTGTGTAAGTTACAAACGAGTGCGTAGCACGAGTTATGTAAGCACACAAGTATATTAATGATATGATGCATTCTCACACATAAATTTTAATTTTTTTTATCTACAACTGCCCAAAATTGAGAAAAGTGCATTAAGAGAATGTCAGATCTGTCATTTTCAAAAATATTTTAGTAGAAAAATGTTATTCATTAACACTATTTCAGTTAGGTAATCAAATTTGAGTTACGTAATAAGTTTCATTACGTAATGCAAATGGATCTGATTTCATTATCTAACTGAGTTAGATAATGGCGTAACTAACTCAAATGAATTTGATAATAGGTTTTTATCCAAGCAGATGTAGAAAAAATTATTTATTGTAAAATATTTTTTTAGACGACCATATATGAAAGTAACATTATCGCGACAGCAGCCTAACACAGAAAGTTGACAATTTCAAACACTAGCACGATATTATATCGTACTAGTCATATCGTAACGGCACAAAGTTATTCAAAACATGGCCTGCTTAATTGTGTGACAAACGTCACTTTGACGTTTGTCACACAATTCAGCAGACCGTGATTCAAATCATCGAGACGCTTTTGCCAATTGTACCAATAATAATATAACAATCAATTTTGCAAAACCAAATAAAAACAATTCTTAAAAATTGAATTTCCTTTGAGTGGTTGTCTAAAAAATAGTGTTCATAACTCGCCCGAAAGTGCAAATATCTGTGCTCGTGTTTTAGATCCACTCGGGCTTCGCTTCGCTACGCCCTCGTTTGTGTAATCAACACTCGCACGATATTTGCTACTTTCGACGCTTGTAATGAAAATAACTATTTTATAATGGTTTTGATATCTAGGCATCGGAGATGTAAGACTGCATACAGTAAGGGAAATGTCACCCAGCAGACCCTCGCTCCAATACTCCGTTTATCGTAAAAGGAAGTAAAACCCGTCTACAAAACTTAACAGTGTGTTATTTACTGAATGGTTAGTTGTACGTAAAAAACCTGTAGAATATTTTTTGTAGAGAATTTCCTAGCCTTTACTTTTTGTAATAACTAAAACAGTCATACGACCCATAGAAAGCGAGATATTTGCGAAAAACTTATTTCGGAAACGGAGCTGTCGGAGGTAACTTTCCGAACGCAGCCGTTATTTCTAATGTCAAAATAAAGGTGTATGCAAAATTTCAGTTCACTTGGATTTTTTCGGCAGATGCTGCGGTTTTCCGTCTAATGTAACTGGACTATGGGTTAAAGTCACAGATATTAACAATAACTGGCACAATGCTAGGGCAGTACTAGATTCTGCATCCCACGCTAATTTCATTACCGAAGATTTGGCAAATAAATTGCAATTAAAAAGACAAACGGTTGCTACTACAGTAGTTGGACTAAATTCTAAAGCTTCGCAGTGTAATTCCAGTAGTAACATTCAGATAGCATCATTACACAGTAATTTTAATATAAATATGAACTCTTTAGTTATTTTAAAAATTACTGAAAATTTACCTCTCGTGTCGTTTGATCGATCAAATTTCAACGTACTCAAAAACATCGGATTAGCTGATACTACTTTTAATAAATTCTTGCCCGTAGACATGTTAATCGGCGATGGTCATTTCTATGAACTATTGTGTATCGGCCAAATTAGCCTGGGCAAGAATCTGCCAGTTTTACAGAAAACCCTACTGGGTTGGATAATTTCTGGAATGTATCAAACGAAAGAGGTCTACGGCAGTAGCTTAATTTGTTCACATTTAACCACGATGCTTGGGCATTTTGAAAAACGTAAAATTTGACGTATTGACTTTTCTCTATAATTTATTCAGTTAATTCTTCAATCAAAGATCGTTCGTGCAAAACACTTGTCTAACCAGATTTGGTTTTTTTTATTTGCTATGATTGCTAGAAAGCAATTAAACTCGGTTAAACCCTTAGGAAAAGAACCCTCAACGTTAAGCGTTCATGTCTTTACGTCAATTTCTTCTTGTTTAATTTAAGTAATCAATTGTTTATAAAATTGTAATCTTTCCAACAAGAGTTGAGCACTCGTGATTCTACGGTTGAAAAATACATATTAATATTTTATATAACATTGACGTATTTCTAAGTTTGATCATTGAATGAAAAATCCTGAAACATACTACGTATTATTGAGAAAAAGTAACTTACTGGAGTATCTTCTAGTATATATCGAATTGTCGATTTAAAAATTCATAGGGTTACTACATTAAAGTAAAATGCTGTACAATCTTGCAATAAAATATTTAAAGTGATTCAATCAAAAAAGTTAAGCGGCAAAAAGTTATACTTAGTTTTTGAAAATTAGGGGGAATTTCTGCCAGTCTATTCCTGTTGTTTGTTAGTTTTTTATTTCAATAAAGAAAAGTGATGCTTATACAGTATCCGGTCAAAATTGTTTTTTTGGAACACTACACAGGGTGATTTATAAGGTTGGGCACAAGCTTCGACAGATGATTTCTAACACTATTTTTAGTTGGGATCAACCGATAATCGGTATCGGCCATATTGGCTGAATTAGGTATATATCGGTATCGACCAAAACACCTGTATCAGTCGATCCCTAATGTTTAGTAAAAAACTGTATATGAACCCATTAAGAAGTTGACACTGGAGAAAAAACATTTCTAGTGTGAACTTTAGTAGCCATATCTTCTTAACGAAACAATTTTACAAGATAGGTTGTGTACAAGTTTTACTTACAATATTATCAGCAATTATTTAAATTTTTTTTTTAATTACCGCTAAAATTGTTTTTAAAATTAGTTACTAAATAAACAAATTTGCACGTAAGTCGTGTAATTGTCCAACAAATAAGCCTGCGCCGATCGGATAGACACTTCATCTTCTCTAACCTAAAAGTAAAATATAGTTGACCCAGTTTTAAAGGCAGCAATTTGTTCTTTCATAGCTATACTAGATAAGATTAATTTTTGATCATATATCAACACAGACTGCTACGTCTACGTAGTATTTGCAAAATTCTTTAAATTTTTATTTATTGATTTCGAACTGAAGCTGTATATTTAACGTTTTCTTTTTGCAGGTCATCAAGTTCGTCAAGAAGTTTTAAAATCTCTTCGGACAAAGAGACATGGACCATCAACCAGTAAGTTGCAGTTGAATCCCTATGTAGTTTGAAATAGAGTTTCTGTTCCGAAGGGTTCCAGCGTTTCAAGTAAATCGTCATTTTTCCATCCCAATGTGTCACACCGAAAGAAACAAAAAATAAAGGGTAAGAGCCACATACGTGTTCATTTCTTCGTACTTGTTAACCTACTAATAAATTGTACATTCGCTAATGGAATATCTTTCTTTAGCCCGCCGTAGTCGATACGTGTCGCCAAAAACACCAGAAAATAACCTTTGATGATTGGACAGAAGAACAAGAGAACGCAACGACGGAGTACTTTCAAATTGTATTCGAGCTAATTTGAGGAATCACATCGATTATGGAAATTTAAAACCAGATGTATGTACTATAATTTAATTATTTTATTATCTTATTAATAACGTTTCTAATCAATAGTAATATAACAAGGGCTAGACATACTACTGATACTTTTGCACACGCGAAGGGTCGAGTGCTGGTTGCAATGGAAACTGTCCCGAGGGCAGTTTTCTAAGGGAAACTAACACGATGACTCTTGGCACTGGCAAAATTATATGTGAGTGTGTCGCCTGCGTTTATATTTTGAAGATTATTACACACAGCTGTCGCATGACAAATATACAATGAGAACCATGCATTTTTTTAAAATCGACCGATCTCGAACTGATTTCCTGATGAGCTCCTTAGTGCTAATTATCGACCCCGTAGATGGTGTGATAATTAGAAATAGAAATGCAAGTAACAAGCAATTTGAGTTTTTTGGCATTATTAGATCAATTTTAAATCATAATTCGTATACGCGTTTTGTGTAATAATCTTCAAAATATAACCGCGGGTGACACACTTGCATATAATTTTGCCCGTGCCAAGAATCATCGTGCTGGGTGCCCTTAGAAAACTGCCCTCGGGACAATTTTCATTGCAACCAGCACTCGACCCTTGGCGTATGCAAAATTATTGGTAAGTATGTCTCGCCCTTGTTATATTAATTACTATGTATTATTACACCTACTGCCGGTCTTATAAAAACCACTAATCTGACATTAACTTTAATTCGCTGTTAAAAGAAACAAAAGCGCATCAAAACGTCAGTGCTTATGACATTTTATTCATTAGTAAACAAATTTTGATGCGCTTTTGTTTATTTTAACAGCGAATTAAAGTTAACGTCAGATTAGTGGCCTTTATAAGACCGGCTGCTAATGCCTATACAAATTATGATTTAAAATTGATCTAATAATGCCAAAAAACTCAAATTGCTTGTTTCTTGCATTTCTATTTCAAATTATGACACCATCTACGGGGTCGATAATTAGCACTAGGAAGTTTAACGGTTTCCCTAGGCAGCTTATCAGGTAATCAGTTTGGGATTGGTCGATTTAAAAAAAATGCATGGTTCTGATTGGATGATATCTATCATGTGACAGTTGTGTGTAATAATAGTAATCTACTTAATGCTCTGGACCTCTTGAGAAGTAGTATCACCGCGTAGTGAAATTTACTGCAAAACGTGCTTTTTAGACATTTGAACGTATTTAAAAATTAAACTAGAAATTTCGAATTTTTGGATGCAGAATTTTTTAATGACTAAATGTGTTCCAATAGGTATCCATTAAAAATTATGTCATCTAGCATGGCTATGAAATAGTTCCTAATTTATGAATGCAACAACGTTATACTATACTATGTCAAGTTTAACATTTGATTTTTAAGTGACTTATAGTTTCATTCAGAAATTAGGAACTATTCCATAGCCATAACTACTTACTTAAATACTTATGTTATTAACAGCTTTAAACATTTGTAGGTTCGACTGATAACGGTACTTTGCACTCCGAAGTCTTTAATGGCATTAAAAACCCCTTTTAGAGATGCCATACGACTGCGAAAAGTGCCATCGTTCCCGGAGATACGAGAAGCCAACTTGCAGCACCCCTCTTTGCAGTGTGAAACCTCGACTGTTATAAAAACGGCCGTGTGCAACATCATACGAAACAACAAGCGTTCGTAATCCACATGGTCATTATTATTTGAAAGTTGTTTTATTTTGGTTTACCGATATTGCTATTTTTAAATTATTGCATTATTTGTGGTTTATTATCTGTTAGTTACTAAATCATGTTTTTATGTTTGTAAACTGATTTTTTCTACAACCGTGTCTAAAGTAGATACTTTGAACACGTTAGTTAGTTTGTAACGTGTCAATTTTTAAAACGCAGTGCATAAAAAATTCTTTACAAACCTTGGAGCGTAAAAGTAAGATGTATTTTGGGTTACGTATGATAAAAAAAGTGAAATGTTCGGTTGTAGAAGAAATCTAGTATGCAATAGTGTGTAAAAGGTCTTTTTTGCATAGTGATCGTTAAAGTCGTTTTTTTTTAACGAAAAATCGTATTGAAAGTTCCACTTTTTTTAATGCAAAAATCGTGAAAAAAAGTACGCTTTTTTTACTATTTTATTGAAATGTCAATTTGACGGTTGTCAATTCCGAAGTCCTTTTCGACTAAATTTCGACCAAGAGATCACTATCCAAAAAAACTACGTGTACAGGGTGTTTTTTTTTCGTTGATATTATAGTGTACATACTAAAGGTTAAGAGATACAAAAAAAGTAGTATACGTGTCTCGTCCTCTTTTTTAGTGGTTAGTTTAATGGCGTAATCAGAACTACGCTAACTAGATTTGTTTAGGAAATACAGGGTGATTCTCAAAATCTGCTGTTTTATGTAATCTCTTGTAACTTCTTAATTAGCGGAGTTACAAAAAAAATTGTAAATACAAAAAACATGCGAGTTTTTACGTAGATCCAGCGGCGTACTTAAAAAAATTATAAGGGTTTTGATTTTTGAGACATTTAGAAAATTATCATTTTTTAATAAGATCTGTATCTGGATAGCTCATAAAATTACATTTCTTTTTACCATTGCAACGATATATAATGCTTAATATTTTATTTTATTGTAAATAGCGAAAATACCAAAAAACCCAAAACAATTAAGATTTTTTTTAGTGGTCCATAGATTGAGTCACCATTATTTTTGTTTTAGAATGACATTTCAACGTTTTTGTTTTAATGACAGTTAATACTAGTTTTATAATATTCTAAAATCGTAAGCAAGAATATCTTAAAATCAAAATTTTGCATAATTATGATTTGGAAAAAAAAAGAATATTTGTCCCATATTAATTATGAATTAGAAAAAATTGGAGTTTTATACCACATCTACAAAAATCTTTTTTCGCTTGTTGACACTTTCCTATTTCGAAAAAAACGTTGAAATGTCATTACCAAAAACAATTACGATTCAATCCATGGCCAACTAAAAAGATCGTATTATTTTGGGTTTTTTTGGTATTTTCGCTATTTAGGATAAAATAGAATAATAAGTATTATATATCGTTGCAATGGTAAAAAACAATGTAATTTTATGAGCTACCCAGATATAGGGTGTCCCATTAAAAAAATGATAATTTTCAAAATATCTCAAAAATACCCACCCTTATAATTTTTTCAAGTACACCGTTGGATTCTACGTAAAACGTTGCATGTTTTTTATATTTACAATTTTTTTTGTAACTCCGCTAATTACGAAGTTACAAGAGATTACAAAATACAGCCTGTATTTCCTAAACAAATCTAGTTAGCGTAGTTCTGATTATGCCATTAACCTAACCACTAAAAAAGAGGACACGACATGTATACTAGTTTTTTTGTATTTCTTACCCTATAATATCAACGAAAAAAAAACAACCTGTACAACACGTTTTGAAAGTCCTCACTCGCGTTTTAATTCTACTCCATTCGTGCCGAAAGAGTAGCTTTACGCGCTTGTATCATAAATTACTACTATAGAACTTCAATTCTACTTGCCTGCTAATCTAATGAAGGTATTATGTTTTTTAAGATATTTTTTAGAAATTGTCAACTGGTAACTAACTATTGCTTTTGGTTTTTTGGCTGACCATTATTTTTACCAAATGCTTTTCTGTTATTTAACAAAAAGTTTTGTTATTTTTTTAAATTGCTATTTTCTTATTGTATCACTTTTAAAATATGATTTTGTTAGATTTTAGTTTGGATAATTAAAAATGCATGTGTGTACTTTTTACCATTTAAATTATATGGTTTCTTCACTGTATTTTAATATTTCCATTGTAAACATTGCCAAAGGTGTTCCATGTAATATTTTAGATTATAAGTAAAAATACGTTGAAGTGTACTTTTGTTATATTTTGTATTTGAATGTAAATAGGAAATGGCTTACTAAATAAAATATAAAAATGGATTTACTTGTTTCATTATATCTAGATATTTATTAATACGATGTGCTGATATTGGTTTTTTTCTGAATAATTGGTATATTATGCTACTCGAGAGATTTCAATAGTATTTGTTATTTGTTTAATAATTAAGGGGTTAGAGCACTTTGAAATTGTGAGAAGTGCATCTAGTTGAAGGGAATACTCAAATTTATTAGAATAAAAAGGATACAACTGATTTTTATATAAAATCTGGAACATTTTAATCATCTAATACTTGGAGCTTTAAAATTACTTAACTTTAAGCAATGGTAATTATTGTTGGCGAATTTGTTATTAATTCAATGGTGAAACTGTGATTAGAAGCTGTAAAAGTTTTATGAATAATGCAGGGTCCACGAACTAGTGAGACCTACTTAAAATAGGTTGGTGGACCCTGTACAAGTTGATAAACACGTTTCTTCAATAATAATTTGTCTAACATTACCTATGCATCATTAATTTTAAACCTTAAATTAACAAAAATTGCCAAAAAACGAATTTTGTGACAACATACATATTGTGACATATATTAAACAAAGGGGGGAGTGGAGACTAAATTAATTCATTCATTCATGTAGTTCTGCACTTCACATAACAAATTTTATAATATTTAACACCTGTTAGTTATGTATAAACAATTTGTAGTAACATTTTCCACATATTTCATGAATAAACTTAAAACTAAGATTTTCAATGCTTTTAATACTACATCCCGCCATTATTTTTGGCTCGGTTCATGCAAGTTAAACAACTGTTTTACCGACAGCTCACAACTACCATTTATTATGTCTATTAGCCCATACAACGATTTTATTTCCCGCTAAAACTCGCATCGTCGTATGTGGGAAACGATGAATATATATATATATATATATATATATATATTGATACCTGTTAAGTTGTCACTTCCGGTATGTAGAGGTGGCGACCTAACGTCCGGGTTTTCCACTTACCCCAGGTGCACAAAATTTACAATATATCTTGAGGGGAACTTGCACAATATGTCCAGCAAAAGAGGGGAAGACATTTCTAAAGTTCTTTTTCATATATATTTTGCATATCTACAGAATACAAAGTCGCTTCCTTGTATATGTTCTATATATAGACACGATTAAAGCGTAATTGCTTCCAGCAGTGTTGCCATGTGTTTCAGAAGTCACTACGCCTACTTCTTATTGCAGCATCGAGTTTGTTAAAAAATACAGCTTATTCTAAGTTCTCGTTACTTAGCAAGATGTAATTAGTAAAAAATAGAGTTTATGATTGAACTATTTCATTGTGGATGAAATATATAAGTATAACAATGTTGGAAATATATAAATGTATTTTTACTGCAAGCTTATTTTTATCAAATGTTGTATTTTAGATTTTATAACAGGGACTGTTCTGTTTATTTTTGTCTTTTTGATAAATTCTTTTATTTCCTTCCCCGACGGATAGACTTTTTTTCGAATGGAAGACTTAAATCGTTCCTGCACTAATTTAATTTCTTCATCAGACCATCCTTTAAAATGTGATTACTTACTTTGTTTAGAAATAAAAACATTTGCTTACTTTGTTTTTGTTTATTTACAAATGAATTGATTTTTCTTTTTTTTGTGGGAAGTTTGTACTCATTTTCGTCTGAATCTGCAAAATAAACCCAAATGATTGAAAAAGTTATTATACAATTTAGAATGCTTTATCACCTTCACGGTCATTTTCATTATTAGATATTATCGTGTTTGCAACGTTATCGTCATTCTCGTCGGAATCTGTAAAATAATCACAATTGTTTATTACCTACTTTGAAATGTTTCTTGATATATTTAGAAATCATATCCTGCTCTAATATACAGTGCTTTCGTAAAGTAGTGGATAAATTCGCTAAAAATTCAAAGAATAATTTTTGAAAAAAAGCTGAGACCCGTCGACCTCGTAGGAGCTATGACGTCATCGATGTTTTTTTAAAATGGCAACCCCCTTTTTTATTACAGAATATGAAAGATCACAATTTGAAATTTGTAAAATACTAAATTTTATTTTAAGAAGTATGATTTTACGCTTTTATCAATGGCAGCAATCAATAAAAAACATGTCGGTCGTCTTAGTTACTGTCAGGCAGACAACGGTGCTCAATTTGTACATTTAATTTAGTTGGTTTTGAAATTATCATTGCAACTACTTAAATTTAGTATATGGCAATTTTAATTTTTCTTCTTAATTTTTGATCATCTGACCTATACTCAAAAATCAGCTTAACGTAAGTAAAAAGATGCTTTCTTTCAAATTCCGTAATAAAAAAAGGGGTTGCTATTTAAAAAAAAAACATCGATGGCGTCATATCTCTTACACGGACCCTGTGCAAATGCGCAAATAAAAATAAAGATCGAGGGGTCCGAGCGTTTTCCAAAAGTTACTCCTTAAGTTTTTGACGAATTTATCCACTACTTTACGAAAGTACTGTATACTATTTTCAAGAGTAAATATGCAAGAGGTCGATTTTCTTAACGAATAAACTTCTTTTCATACGGTTGTTTGGTTGTCATGGTAACCATTTCGAGAAGCGAGTGCATGAAAAACGCGCTACAGCTTGCCGAGTAAGGACGACGTTTATTCAGATAAAGAAATAACCGCATGCGTATTTTAGAAAGTTTAATATTTGTTAAAACTTATCACTATTGGCAGAGTGAAGAAAATTTAAGACTTGTGACTGATTAATAGTTAATTTGAAGATTTCTTTATCTTGAACTATAGAGGAAATAATAGGGTAGCCAGTGTGTAATCTTAACATATTTAAAAGACAAGATTTTACCTGTTCCCAAGATGAAGTGGATCTTGGGATTTATGTTTTCCTTCTAAATGTCTCATAAAGTTTTTGATGGATGGGTAATTTTCACAATATTTGCAACGTAGTACTTTTTGTTCTCTTCTTCTTTTCTATAATGGACACAAACAATAAATTTATTAAAAAAATTAAATGTATGCTGTGTTATAATGTTGAAAAAGCCGAATAGTCATATAAAATATTTTGTACTCACTATAATTTTTTTCCGACAACGGCTCTTCAAGGGTCTTATCGATTTCTAAAATTACTGATTCTGGGATGTTATCTATTGACCTACAGAACGACGTTTCTGAATTACCACCATCAAGGTCGTCTATAATGCCATTCACATTGAAATCTGCGTCCCTGCCATCATCGATTGTTTCGTGGTTCGAGTCAATGCTCTCTGAGGCCGATACATGACTGCATGTACAATTACCATTTTGATTACACATTTTTAAATGCCTTTTATAGCTAGATTTCAAATTCATATCATCAGTTGTATTAAAAACTACGCTATTTTGGAAGGAAAAAGATTCGTGAATCTTTTATCGCTTGAAGAGGCAACAAATTTGATTTCGTCTTCACGTAATTTTTTTTGTACTGGATCTGCACATCTTTGAGGTTCCACCGGACTATTTTCAAAATTGCTATTATCAATCTACTCCTGCAGGTATTAATTTTTTAAATTTCACTGTCAAAAAGAAAACAGCACTTACTAGTCCAACCCCAATTTTAAACTATTTACTTACACGTGTTTTTCTAAAATGAACTTCTTCATATTTTTCCACTCTGCTTTCAATCTCTTCTGTTGGATATTTATCTTGAAGTTTTAGGGTAACCTTTTCTTTTTTATCAAAGTGTTTTGTTTGAATTGTTTCTTTGCAATTCAAGTTTACTTCCCTTCCTTTTTTAAGTTTTTCTTATGTTAAAAATATAATAATGATTATACCACTCCCTCTAACATCCACCAATGAAAAACAGCAAAATGCATAGTTACGCATGTACTAACTTTTGATAATGTACATAGCAACTGACAATCACATACCTTCCTGATTAATAGGTGATAATCACACGCCTTCACAAACATCACATTACCTGCTGTCAGTACAATTGTCATAACAACCACATTAACTGTACTTTTAATATTTAAAATACACTATTCAAACGTTGTTTATTGACTCGTGATATAATCTAGCCGAATGCAACTCGTGTCTTCTTGATTATCAAATCATCGATATATTGGTTTAGGCAATCACGCTCGTCCTTCGGACTCGCGCGATTGCCAAACAATATATCTCGTGTAAACAGAAATGGTTATTTGATAATCAAGAACCCACTAGTTGCATTATATATGATAATACTATCATGTTTTCAATAAGTGAAATACACAATTACTACAAGTAAATTATTGCAAAGTAAACACCGTCTTCCTCATAAACCATCTTGAGGCTAAAAGATAAAGCTTATAAAAATACGGGAAAAAACAAAAGAGCAAACACCTCATCTAATGTCAAAAGTGAGAATGGACCAGATCCTGAATTTTTACTACAAGTAAGACGATATTTGAAAATATATATATTTAAACACCACTACCAACGCAAATTACAAATTATATTGCATTCAACAGATTTTCGTCTACTATTATATTATTAGTACATTTTCTTTTAATAGCAGTAACTGCAAAGCTCGGAGAAAAACAATTTAAAATTTTGTATCGTGCCGAAGCAGAATGTGCAAAAAGGTAAATATGTTCCGTTTTAAATATAATGAGTATTAATTATTTTAATAACTTTTCTTTCTGAAGAATATGCTGCATCTACGAATTCAGAATCACATAATTTGACCTAGTTAAGATTTTTCAGTTTTTTTTTCAAAACTTTATTTTATACGCATAAAGGTAACTCTTTTTGCTCAATATTCTTAAATCAGAATTGTAGGAGTTTCTAGCAATATTTTAAATAGCTTTAGCAATAACTAATTACAAAAGTAATAGGAAAACGTACACAATGCACAATTCTCAAATTCAACAATCAATATTCACAGGAGTCGCCTTACAACACGTAAAAGAATGACTGTACGTAGCTTAGTAAGCGTGTCAAATTATTATTTGTTAAATACAGATATTGCCGAACTGCGCTTACAAGTATAATTCCTCTTAAAGTATCACACGCAGTTATTTTAGGATTATGCTGAGACTGCATAACCCTAAAATAATCGCAGCCTGAATCGAGATTATAAGAACACTACTGTAATACTTATCTGTGGTAAAATTTCAAACCATTGCAATTATCGCGTTAAGAGTTTACGAAATATTGTGAAACTATAAAGTAACAGGCTCAATAGCAAAAAGGCAACATCTGGGACCAACACCATCAAATTTAAAAGCTTCACTTATCTGGACCGAATGATCTGATTTCAGGCTCATAAATGACCTGTGACATAAGTCGAAAACAAAAATAAAATATAGGCAAGATGAATTAATTAAGAAAACAATACACATGCGAATAAATACAGTTTGAAAAAAACAAGTTTCCTTGTTGTACATTTAATTATGCTGAGGTTATTTAATATTTAAAGTTGCCCTTAAGAATAATTATTTACATGTATTTCGGGATCCGTTTGGTGTTTGACTAACTTGAAAATACGGAAAACGTTGATTCTGAGAATAACTTGCTTAGAATGCAGTAAATAATTAACGTAAACTAGAAATTACTGCAATATTATGACAGAATTTTCTAATGGTTAGCGAGTGGAAGCCATGTGACTAAGTTTTGTTAATTTAGAAAGTTTTACTTTAAGTTTGTTGCGGATATATTTAGTACATACTGTAATACTATTTTTAAACATTGCAATCAATGAAATAAATTAAACCAAATAATATTGCGTATGAAACATGTTCCTGATTGAAAATACATTATACGAGTAAGGGCAAATTACTTTCTGGATAAGCAAGGTGATTTATTTTACTTACAGGTACAAATAGATTTTTCTTATCTTTGCTATGTACCAGCGCCACTAATAACTTGCATTGAGAACACACCTTAACTTTTCAAGTTCAATTACACTAATATCACCACGTCGAAACATAAAACTTTATATTGCGATCGCGGCCTGGACCCCGATCGCAATATGCAGCGGGAATAATATGTAAGCAGCCAAATAGATGCGAAAACAGCGTTGCCGATAAACGGAAGCAATAAAATGCCGTCTAGTTACCGGACGTGACTTCGTGTTGGCCGTTTCTCACGTTAACAAAACTATGCCAGCGCTAGCGGTCTATAGTTGAACTAAAAGACAAATCCGCAGATATAGGGGGGTCATAGTCGCTTCCACAACATTTTTCGTATTTAGGCATTACTTGACCTGCAGTTCTGAAATTCGTAAAAAAACAAGCAAATCGTTGTGACTTCCGAAAATGGAAGTCACTTCGTTATATATGAAGCGATAACGTTTAAAGTATATCTACTTTTGAAGTGACTAACTACCTAGTATCAATATATATATATATATATATATATATATCTGTGACGTTTGGCATATCCTAACAGGTTGGTTGATTTAGAAAGAATATTTGGACTCTCAGCTCCATACCTTGTCAGTATTTCAAATGCGGTTATGAATATTATTAATTATAACAAATCGCACCTCTTAGAGGATCTACAGAGCTTACCGTGGCTAAATCAGAATAAATTTAGATATTATTCTAATGCCGTATCCAACAAAGGTGCACCAATGAATTATAGTTGATGGAATAAGAAGACCTATTTGCAGACCCATCATTCAATCAAGACGACTATTACTGAGCATACAAAAGATATGACTGTGTAAAATATCAATCTGTATTGTGTCTAGATGGTATTGCCGCTGATTTATATGGTGCTGTTACTGGAAAACGACATGATGTAGGTATACTTAGAGAATTTGTATATGCAATTAGAACAATGCGCCGTTTTTCTAAATGACCAAAGATATGCGCTTTACGGAGACGGTGCCTATCCCGTAAGAGCATACTTGTTATGTTCAAATGCCAACAGGCAGTTAACTCCAACTACAATTTAATAATGGTATGAGTTCCATGAGACAGGCAGCCGAATTGAGTTTTGGAACTATAATATATCTGTTTACTTTCTTGGACTTGAAGAAAAATCATAAATTGCTACTACAAGATGTTAATGACATGTACAAAAGTGCTACCATTTTAACAAACTGTCATACATGTTTATATGGAAGTCAAACTGCTCACTATTTTAATACTGAGCCTCCAACAAGAATATTTAAATGCTTAATGTAAATATACAATTAGAATTCTTTTAAAAAATATTGTATTTGGTATTGATAATATAACATTTCATTTGTAGACCAACTGCTTAATCAGAATGCTATTTAATTCATGCAGTTGCTTTTCAATTTCAATGCGGTGACTTCGTTCTTAAATTTACAACCTTGGTTCTTGTTCTGTTTTTTCTGCTTCAAATTTTACCTTTTCCAAACGTATCTTTTTTTCTTTTATTGCAAGTCTTCCTTTTGCTAAATCCAGCTCGCGCTCACGGATCCTATTTTCTGTCTCTTTTCTTTTCTTTAAAAACTGAATACTTGAATTTTTTAAATGCTGACTGTTAGATTTCTTATGAGGAGTTGCATCTACAAAATTTATTATGATAACTACTAGATATGATCATTATTCTAATTCTTTTTTCACAAACCCGATGATTTATTTGGCAGATGTGATGAAATTATATTCAAATTGGTGTTATCACTTTTATTAAGTTGAACATTATCTTGACACTCGAGTTGGGTAGCAATTTCCACAGATGCATTAACAACTGTATATGACAATTCATTTACATCATTTTGTTCAACGAAAAATGGGTTCTTAGTTTCTGTACACAGGATAATAGATTATAACACACAAATATATTCTGAGAAGAAACAAGTGCTTGATGCCAAATCTCTCTTAGCACAACCTTTCTTTTTCGTCTATCTAATCCCGCCCTTTTAGGTATGGTTATATTAGAAAATTCTCTTTGAAGGTCTACTAGTTGTTGCAGTAACTGCTCTTTCTCATAATATCGCATTTAGGATTTTAAATGTATTTTACACATATAAAGGTAATTATTTACTTTACCTTGAAAGGCTTAAATTGCAACTTTTGGAAGTGGTTTTGCACTATTCCTATGGTTGACGGCCTGCTGAATTCGAATCTGTTGTCGAAAGAGGCGAAAAATTTATATTTTCACCAAGTAAATAGCAAACTAAAATGCACCTCAACTAACACAATTGACACTTCCAGTGATAGCTACGTTGCCAACTGTCATTAAAATACCCTAAACGGTGTGACGCAGCCCCAACGAGTATAAAAGTATAGAGGCCTCTAGTAAATACTCTTGCTAAAATGCAGTATCGTAGACTACTTCTGTCTCATGCCCAGGAGCTATTTTAGGTTAGCTGCAGTTTAAGATTTGTGTATACTTAGTACCCACCTATATTACTAGCTCCAGGAATGGTAGTTCAAATTGCTGCTGCAGCTGTTACAAAGCGAACTGTGCAAAAAATTTCAAGGTGCTTTAGAGTGGTCCACGATACTGCATTTTTCGCAATACTTTAAGCTGGTACTTACATCTATTAATTAATACTGAAATGTATATAACATTACCCTACTAGTTTTACTTGTTAACTTTATCTGTATTAATTAAAACTTCGGGTGAAATTCGGTGCACGGTCCGGTCTATTCCGCATGCGCTGCCAGCGAAGTAAGGTTTATGGTACGAACGTACGTCAAAATGTTGTGAATGCCGATATCGTCTCGTAATTTTTAAAGCAATGTTGTTGCGCTGTCGGCGGTGGTTGAGGTTAATGGTTGTATGTTAGTTTTTAGGTCTTGATCTTTTTTTAGAGACAAAATACAAGAGAGTCTGTTCAACGTTACATTTTTATGTTCACTGTAACATTTTTGCGCATGCGCACTAGACCGGACCGTGCGTCTAATTTTTACCAAAACTTCCACAATTAATAGTACTTTATGTAACTAGTCCTCAAAGCAAGGCTTTAGGGGACGAGTCGTAATGTTTCCGGACGAGGCGGAGCGAAGCGCAGCCGAGTCCGTAATATGAAGATGAGTCCTCTAAAGCCATTTGAGGACGCGTTGCATACAACGTTTTTTTGTATTAGCTCTCCAAACATTATAATATAAAGTTTCAATTACCATTAACGCGGCATTATATTAGCAGGCCGCGCGAAAATGTATTTTTCGCTCCCCAAACTGGTTACTTTGGAAACTGTCTAGGATCCTCAAAATGGCCATTTAGAAGCCTTGTACTTAAAGTCGTCATGGCAACTAATGTTTGAGTCCGCTAAAATGTTGCCATGACGACTTTAAGTACAAGGCCTCTAAATGGCCATTTTGAGGATCCTAGACAGTTTCCAAAGTAACCAGTTTGGGGAGCGAATACAAAAAACTTATTTTTTTATATTGATTTATTTAAAATTGCGTTAAATTTCAACAAAAACAATAAACTGACATTTCACGGTGCACTTGACCTTTAAAACGTCACATTTTGACATTTGAGCTAAGTGGTTTAACATTATGGCGTCTGGCTGCGGTTCATGTCAAATTACCACATGGAGAGCGGTATTAACGTTTTCTAACAAGAAGAAGCTCATTGATTTTCTGGTAGATCACGGTGTCTTTCGGAGGGAGAGGACGTGCCCTACTTGTGGAAATGGTGCAAAACTTAATATCAACGGGTTGTACCACTACTGCCGTCGGGTGAGACAGGAGGATCGGTCCGCTCAAAAAAAGAAAATGCGCAAAGTGCAGTGTAAATTTGTAAAAAGTGCGAGGGTGGGCACATTTTTTTCGAAAAGTCGTGCACTCATTAAAGAACTTGCATACTTCGTGGTGATGTGGTATAGGCATCCATATCGACGCCAACAGTACATTATGAATGAAATGAAATGGTCTTCTAAAACCATAGTCGACTGGTCGTCCTTCTGCCGCGAAGTGTCTGTGGATTGGGTCATGAAGAAATCCGAGAAGTGGGGGGACAGGGTGTAATTGTTGAGATTGACGAGGCAAAATTTGGGAAGCGTAAATATAATAGGGGTAGGCGTATAGAAGGCCAGTGGGTTTTTGGAGGTTTCGAGAGGGAAAGTAAACGCGTGTTCCTGGTGTCCGTACCCACAAGAGAAGCTGCCACCCTGTTAGATGTCATCAAGCGCTGGATTTTGCCCGGATCAATTATTATATCCGACTGTTGGCAGGCATACGACATCTTGAAGAATGAGGGATTCCCCCACCTAAAAGTTAACCATTCGGTGGAGTTTGTTAACCACGATGATGCCTCCGTACACACGCAGAACATCGAGAGGACATGGAGAAACGTTCGTGGCGGAATTCCCCGTTACGGCCGGAAGGAACACTACTTCGTGGGATATTTGGCAGAGTTTCTTTCTAAGCGCCAGCACGGGACTGAACAGCTCGTCCATGCATTCTTTAAGGCGGCAGGAGAACTGTACCCTCCACCACATTGATGTTTCTCATTTCAAGATCAAGATATAATAATAATAATAATAATGGACTTTTATTTTCGGTCTAGACATAAACAAATAATAATAATAATGACAATGAAAATAGTAACATATTACATTAGTTAAAAAATATATTGTTGAGCAAAAAGAGTAAAAATTAAAATAGTAATGAACTAAAAATGTATAATAACATTAGACCGCAAATCGCAAGGCAGAGTTCAGTAATGTAGTGAAACTACTACTGATCTCCCACTCAAACCTTGTAATCAACATTAAAACTATGTCGTGCAAACGCGAAAAAACAAAATACATAATTTACAAAAAAATAATAATAATCAACTTGCAACACACTAACATGGGAATTTAACTGCATTAGACATTTAACTTTATCGACTCTATTGACTCTCGAAAAGATGACGGCGCATATGTTTTTTAAACGAAATTACACTAAGGCTCTTAAAATCAGCAGGAACAGCGTTATACAGTTTATAAGCACAGTAAAAAAAGAACGTTCGAAAAACGTATTTAAAAAGGGAATAAAAGGTTGTGGTCTACTATACTACAGTTTCCCCCCATTCTATCTATTTATTTTAAATCAATGGGTGCCGCCTCTGGTGTTTTTCGAGCTCTAGTAACATATTATAGAAACCACGAAAGATGAGCCCTGCGTCATCAATGCTATCCGTATGATGTAAGATTTTACTTGCTAGTCAAATTAGCGTCAGTTGTATTCTCAAGCAATCAGGAGCCAATAGGTGGCGCTTTATCCGGGAAACAAATAGAGTACCTGTATATAGTAAGAGTAGAGCAAACGCGGCAACAGCATTTCATTGGTTGGATCCCTTTTGGATCCCATTAGAATTTAAAAATTTAGTTGGCACGTGTTTTCGATTTTTTTAATTAGTGACATTGAAATTGTCAGATTTATTGCATTTTCGAAGTAAGTACATATTTCATTATCATGACCGGTTATTGCGTCCCGGGGTGTAATAACCGTTCAGAAAATGGTAAACAAGTTTGGTTAAACAGCATCGACAGAGAAAATTATAAATCCAAACGACCAAGAATATGTGAAAATCATTTTGGAAAGAATCAGAGGGAATTTGGAGTACGCTTTAGTTTTCATGTTAGGTAGGAAAACTAGTGTCATCTTAATTTTCTTTTTATTTCATTAATCCTTACTTTTAGGAGTTATTACAAGTAGATGGAAGCAAGCCAGTATAAAATGTTAAGATTGAATCACTATTAACAGCCAGTCTTATAAAGGCCACTAATCTGACGTTAACTTTAATTCGCTGTTAACATAAACAAAAGCGCATCAAAATTTGTTTACTAATGAATGAAATGTCATAAGCACTAACGTTTTGATGTGCTTTTCTTTGTTTTAACAGCGAATTAAAGTTAACGTCAGATTAGTGGCCTTTATAAGACTGGCTGTAAGAGTCCTACATTTAAATATTATTCAATCTGGTCTAGATGTGAACAAAAAATTAATATAAAGTTGGCTTAATACCACTGTATTTACTAGTTAATAAATAAAAGTGCATTACATGGCATTAAGCACATTTAGGTTCAACTTCTTACCACGACTAAATACAAAATAATTTATAGTCAACTATAACCTACGACAGTAGTAACTAACTTCACAGGATGAATCCCTTCATTATATTAATGTAGTCGACTGTGAAATTGTGACTAACTTCGCTTCATGGATCCCTAAATGTCATCGTTTGCCCTACTCTTACTATATACAGTTACTCTAAAAACAAACAGCTGTCAGTGTGATTATTTTCGTTTTGACTAAGAAATGTAAAAATCCATTTTTTATTATACTGTTTTAGTTATTTGCGTTTATTTGCTTTTATGATGACTAAGGTTATATGCAACTTAAATCATTTACCAATACACAATTTCAAATGATATAATAAACTAACCAATAAATATACAAGTGTATTTCTTCCGCAACGCAATTCTACAAAAAATAATTCAATTGCACATAGGAATTTAGATAACGACTAAAGTAAAATAATGTAAACATATTAATAATTATAATTCTTAATCACTACCACTACTTAAAGTAGAGTCACTTGGGTCGTTGCCAACATGAATACTTAGTTCATCAACAGTTACATTTAAAATCCTTTCACGCTCATATAGTCCAGTCAATCTGTCATCAAAAGGGGGTGTCACCTTGCATCAAATCGGGTAGTTCTGATTTTTTTATATATCTTATATGGTTGAGGCCTAATGATGAATCTAAGTTTTCGACCTCGGCAGGGTGCCGGAAGTACTTCAAATCACCAAAAAAATCCAAACTTTTGGACCTTGTTTCAGTTTTCGTCAATTTTAAGCCCGATGAACTGGTTTCGTAAATGTTAAACCTATATGGAATGAAAGAAGACAAAATTTCCTACATTTTATGAAGTAGAGTTTTTTTTCCGATCAATCGTTCAGTCGTGACAGCGCCGCGAAGTTGTAGTTCAGTCAAAAGGTAGAAAATAGTGGAAAGTTTTGGTGGAGTTTTGATATTTGGTTCCTATATGGTTTTTGGATCGCTGTATACGAATATCAGGTTTGCCAACAATAATTTTGACCGGAAACACTTTTTTTTTAAACAAAAACGGTCTTAAAAAACGATTTTTTTTAGTTTTTCTAAAGTTACTCGAAAACTATCCAATTTCGTCAATGTTGAACCTCTATGAAACGAAAGAAGATAAAATTTCCTACATTTTATGTACTAGAGGTTTTCTTCTCCGATCAATCGTTCAGTCGCGAGAGCGCCGCGAAATTAGGTGTTAAAAGCAACAAAAGGGAAATTATCCCAGTTTATTTGAAAGTAACTCGAATACTATCCATTTTTCGTAAATCAAAAATGGTATATGAAATGAATCTTCATAAATGAAATGTTGGAAAACTTGATATTCGCGTACAGCGACCCAAAAAACATATAGGAACCAAATATCAAGACTCCAAAGCTTTCCCTTATTTTCTACCATTCGAATGGACTATAATTTCGCGGCGCTCTCGCGGCTGAATGATTGATCGAAGAAAAAAAACTCGACCCATATAGGTTCAACATTTACGAAAAATGGATAGCTTTCGGGTAATTTTAGAAAAACTAAAAAAAATCGGGTTTTTACACTGTTTTTGCTTAAAAAAAACATGTTTTCGATCAAAATTTTTGTTGGCAAACCTGATATTTGTGTTCAGCGACCCAAACAACATATAGGAACTAAATATCAAAACTACACCAAAACTTTCCCCTATTTTCTACCATTTGATTGGACTATACAGGGTGATTTATAACGGGCGGATTAAACAGTTTGCTGGGGAGGTCATTTTGAGTAAAAGATGTTATATGAACATAGGTCGTATTCCATTTAGTTACCCAACTACAAAAGACCAAAATTTTATTAAAGGGTGGGTAAAGGTAAAACCGCTCAAAGTAGCCAATATTTCAAGCGTCATATCTACTACGTATGTGGGCCAATCACATCATTTTTTTGTATCGTCGCCTGTAGTTTTATCTGTCTAACGTTTTGCTCAAAAACGAAACATAAATTTCAAATTCTGTTTACGCCAATGTCCTAGATTTCTTAATATCTAGCGAATGAGATAATTTCATAAAAATCGTACAAAGAGGAACTTGAGTTTCAAACTTATTTTTTACATTTTTTTAGAATTTATTCTATTTTTTATCTCATACACTAGAACTGTGAAAAAGAATAGTTCTGATATAAAAAAGACTAAGATTGGACAAGCTGTTTGGGAGAAAAACTCTTTGGAGATAAATTGCAATGTGTTTTTAAAATATTTTTTTAATGCCCTTCCTACCAATAAATTGCCATCAAATCCATATCGTTTGATAGATAAAACTGCAGACTATCATACAAAAAAAAAGTTTGATATGGTTGGCCCACATACGTAGTAGATATGACGCTTGAAACATTAGCTACTATGAGCGGTTTTACCTTTACCCGCCCCTTAATAAAACTTTGGTCTCTTGTAGTTGGATAACTAAATCGAATACGACCTATGTTCATATGACATTTTTTACTCAAAATGACCTCCCCAACATACTGTTGAAGTTTGGTCCGCCCGTTATAAATCACCCTGTATACAGAATATATCTTTTAGGTACAGTTATTTTTCAACAATTCTACAATGCAACTTAGCTTATGACAGAACAAGGTACCAAGTACCATTTTCGTCTCATATTTTTATAATTTGAATGCAGATAGATTTGCTTAACATTATTTGTGTTCTACTACTACTAACTAGGGATGGTTGTCAATTCCCGGACCTACTCTTTTGCACCTAGTTCGAATGCCGGAGTAGGTGCACCTGGTTCAGCGATCGTTAAAAAGTAGGTCGCCTGATCCGGCGTTCCTACAATGAATCGAACCGCTGTGCACCTAAGGCGAACCGCGTCAGCGCGCGGAACGGCGGATCTGTAAACGGAATGCCGGACTCTCGCACCTAGGAGTGATCCGTCGTTCCTTCAACGAATCGAACCGTTTTGCACCTAAGCCAAACCGCCCCAGCGCTAAGGAGCGCGGAGCGGCGGAACTGTCGAACGGAATGCCGGACTCTCGCTCCTACGAAGTGGATCGGATCGCTCCTCTTTCTCGGACTGCAAAGACGTCGAATTTTAAATCTGAATGGAAATAGATCGACGCGGTTTGCGCTTCGCAATCGTTTGTAACTGACTAGGAACTGCATAATCTACGCAAGGAATTTCAGATTCGGATTCGGAATTGGTGGATCGTTATGGCAATGCCTCGTGTGTTGTGCTAAAATTAGAGACCATGTACGCTACTGTAAGGTATAAACAGAAAAAAGGGAAAACATCTCATAATGTTAAATTGTAATAGACATATTTAATTGTAATAGTTATTGATGCCCTGCTAATGCAATCAAAGAAATATTTTACAATTGAAATAGACGACCCAGCAAAAACTTTCGACTGGAGCCGTCGGATTCAAATCAAAGTCACGTCCCCTACATTAACAATTGAGTCATAACATGCGACTGTAGGTGCAGGCCCATCAGAGATCCGACTCCGACCGCTCCAGCGTCTGGCGAGACCTGCTATTTCCCGGTGACCGCAAGCGGAACTGAACCTAGTTTCTTGCACCTAGTTCGGAGTCGGAGTCGGATCAGGTGCACTTGATCCTTTAGCGGAACAGGTTTTACCATCCCTACTACTAACCTTTCGAGGTAGAACCGACTAAAATCCATAAAAATGGCAAAATGTGAAAAATGTATGAAACTTTGAAGAGCTGTATCTTGAAAACTATTAGGTCTACAGACACCGTTCTGGTCTTAAATTGTTTAAAATTTCCTCTACTTTAACACAGGACAGAACCACTTTTGCTGAAAATCCAGTGCTTCAGGATGAAAATCGACAAAAACCGTATTTCGGTCGAAAATTTCTCGTTTTTTTTTTTGTTATTTTAGGTACTTCCGGCACTCGGCCGAGGTCGAAAACTTAGATTCATCATTACGAGTCAACCATATAAAACATATAAAAAAATTAGAACTACCCGATTTAATGCAAGGTGAAATGTACAGATTGACTGGACTAATACCAAGTCCTAATTTTTTGTTCAGTGTGACGTACACAATTACTCTAGAGTGCTTTATTAACCAGGCAAGCTTATCCCACTAGATTTTGTGTCACAGGGATTTTAGCGCCAAGCCGTTGGCTGCGCTGACCGGTAACCGTGCGTTCTGTCGTCTGTCAACCAAGCAAGACTAGAAAACGTTGGAGCACGTACTGTTTGATCCAGACGAACACTGCATGCTGATTTAAATCTTGGTGCATTCCATTACGATGCTAATGATAATTACAGTCTTCATCCAAGTGTGGTTATTTAAATCTATATACAGTCTGTAGGTGTTGTTCTGTGCTGTCAACTGTATCTGTCAGTTCTATTGAGTTATGTCACTCGTCACTGTTGTTTGAGCTAAGGTATAGTATTCCAACCAGAAATTGGAAAGCTATTTAAAATCAGGCCAGCATTGAGAACAGTAAGTCACTTCGTAATTTAATTCATAAAATTACTGTTTGATTGTCATTCAGTGACACTTCCATAATAACCTTCAAATTTGACAGATGCAATGGGAAGTTTGGAACACATATACGTTTTTCAACATTTTCTATGCTACTATACGGTTTTAAAAACTCAACTAGCACCTACTTAAATCATGCACAATGGTCCAATGCTTTAACAAAACAGTTACATGTACAATTTGCAAATGAACTGTCATTACTTGAAAGCTGATTGACATTAGAATATTATTTACTGATTGTATGAAACCAACTTAGACATGACTTACACTTTTCATGGTGTACTGGATTTTAAATAACTTTCCAATTTTTGGTTGGAAAACTATACTATTAATGTTCTCTAGTTTGAACTACGTTCGTGTTAGTTAACAGTGTTTTCGTTTCGATTTTTTCTGCTTTTTTTTTATTTGTTTAAAAACCAATCTTTTTTAAGACGGATAAAATTAAATGACAGGATCCTTGTTTTTCCGACTTACGGAATGCTATTTGGAAAGTAACTAGAATTTGAATTTGCCGCCACTTTCAGTAACTCAAAATGGCGGACGAGCTTGCTCGTATAAATATAGTACCTTAAATTACTCCACACATCTTTGGTACATTGTTCTAATGCTGCCTTCCACATTGCAAGAACTCGATCATCACCATAACCATCTCTGCCGATGTGATTATTGTAATATTGTTTTGCATGTGCCCATATTAATTCAATGGCATTGAATTCACAATAATATGGTGGTAGACGTAAAACATCATGACCATAACTTCTCAGTAATTCATCTACTTCATAGCGCTTTTCTTTTCTGTGAGATTTGGTTAGTACGAGTAATTCAGTTTCAAATGAAGTTGGATCGTGATTAATGGAATTTGTATTCAACCATTATATGATATCGGCTTTCTTCCAGGAAGTTGAGGGATTTCTTCCTATTGAAACAGAATGGTAAGGAGCATTGTCCAATATTATCAATGAAGGCTCATTAAAATTATTAATTAAATGGTTGATGAGCCATTTTTAAAGGTTTCTGAATTCATCTCCCCATGATAGTCTTCTTTTAAAGATTTTGTTGCAAATAATAGGGATGTGTTTTCGACAAACCCACAATAAAACGTTTGAATCTTGCCACTACTTTCCAGGATTTCCTTTAGAATAAATCCACGTTTCGTCCATAAAGACTACTTGCAGTGGATGAGGTGAATTTAGATTCTCCATGAAATGTTTTAAAAGCTGGAGCCGCATAATAGCAATATTTTCTTTTTCAGTTAGTGCTCTACGGTTATCATCTTTCTTGAATTTAAAACCGATATCATGTAGAACTCGATTTAAGCTGGTGTTACTGAGTAAAATATGACTTTCTTTCACTTCAGTAGTCACGGAATTGATGGCAACGTGCTTTTTTTCCAAATACATCGTGTATATGGTGTCCCTTATAACCATTTTCGAGGAATCCGGTAAATCAGTAGACTTTTTACGTGGTCTTTTCTTGCCAGGGCTACATAAAACTGGATTCATACTAAAACGACTCTTAACTCTTTTCACAGTAGAAACACTAATGCCTAGAGCTCCGTTGCCCTCTACAAATAAACGATGGATGTGAAATATAATTAGGTGAATTATGTTTTATTTACCTCTTGTATACATGACAATGGAATTAGATGACCCCCATTTTCTTTCTCTCGTTCGAAGTAATCCAATAAATTTAATAAGAGCTTCTGAGATTGCGAACGTAACGTTTTACCTTTCATAGACATAATTTGTATGAAATCGTAGATAATAATCTGAAAACGTAGTTATAAAACGCCGAAAAAACGAACAAGGCTTCACAAGTATTATTCAACAGTTGACGTTTTAGTGACGACGCGCGTATGTGACTTAAACTACTTTAATCAAATAAGCACTTTAATCATAACACACGCTTATTGTAATGCTATCACTGCTGCGCGCATGGAGTTTGTGAACAAATGTACACGCATGTTTGTCGTTACTAAATTCAGCGTGTGATGACGCAGGGCTCATCTTTGGTGGTTTCTATAATATTGGAGCTACAGCCTGCGTTGTGTGCGCACCGAAATAAAATGATATCTTTAATGTCATTTCGCCGGTGATTTTTGTGTTTTTCGAAATTTCTGATGGATTTTTGTATGTTTTGTATTTAAAAACGCCTTTCTGGCGACTTCTCTGTACTTACTTTTTGTTCTGCATGGCCTTTTTGTAGACATTAAAAAAAACCCGGTTTTTTAGTGTTTCAAGGTATAGTAAACTGTTACCCATATAAATACTTACTTTCTTAGTTTTGCGTGATCATTCTTTTTAAAAAGCTTCAACAAATGTTCTACGTGCTCTTTAACTGTTCTTATAGAAAATTCTTTTGAGGTTCCTCTGACAACGTTTTGATGGATTTCTCTCCATCTCGATATATCTTCGAATGGATTTTGTCCAATTACTACTCGCAATAGCACTAAATCATCAAAAATTGTAAACCTCAACTGTGCAAGTTTAGCTGACATTTTTACAAACGTCAAATATGAAGTTTTACCGCGTACGTGATCTAATAGGTAATTCAATGAAATTAACATAATCCGTTATAGAATAGTACATTGTGTATCTAGGACGAAAAGCGTAACATTCCCAGACGACTGGGAATGTTGCTTTTTGTCCAAGATACACATACTATTTTTCCGCCGATCGATACGAGTAATTAAAAAAAATAGTATCCGAATATTCCCTGTCTAGGCCGCGACCATTTTTGCTGTGGTCGTCCTATACTTCGCCTTCGCCCCAGGGTCTCCATCTGGTGGTGAGCCCACTCCAGTTCTCCGTGTGCCGCACGTTTCCCGCCCACTGTCATTTCAATGACCAGATTCTGGTTACAATATCCGTCACTTGTGTTTTCTGCCTTATCTACTCATTGGTTTTGCGGTCTCTTAATGATATTCCTAATAACTTGCGTTCTATGGCTCTTTGATGTACTTTTAATTTGTTAATAGTTTTTTGGTCAAAACCCATGTTTCAGAGCCGTATGTTACTACTAGGAGAATGCAGTCGTAAACTTTTGTCTTAATTTTCATGGGGATTTTTGTATTTAGGATGTGTTCTAATTTATCGTAGCGCAGCTTAGTCTGGTTCTTCTGTCAATTTCTAAGCCACGATGTAGTTTGTCGAAGGAGATTGTTTGGCTTAGGTATATGTACGATTCCACTTTTTCAATTGCTTGTACCTGAATTGTGATAGTAGCTTCTTCTTACATTTGCCATATACTCTGTTTTTGTATTGTTCATTTCTAGTTCTATTTTTCTCGATTCTTCTTCTAGTTGAAGCATCTCTGTGAGTTCTTCTCCATCATTTGCAAATATTTTAATATCATCAGCAAATCTGAGGTTTTGTAAGTGTTCGCCTTGAACGTTTATTCCTTTTCCTGCCTAACTTAGTGTGTTTACGTATACATAAATTGAGTAATTGAGCATTTTATTCAACTTTTCTGAGAAATATACAAATGTCATATTCTGAATTAAATATGCCAAATATGCAACTTGCATAAATGCCTATGTCTGTGAAATAATATTTATTACTTAGTACAATAATTTAATAAAATGCCTAAAATGTACAATCCCCTTAAGGCTGAGATTTAGGAGACGGAAGATCATCATTTGCACATTGTCTTACAAGCAGAGATGGACAGTGTTTGTATTTGTAAATACTTGTGTTTATTTAAATACTTTGTAGTATTTAGATACTAATGGGTGATATTTTTATTTGTACGTGCAAATACTTTGCAAAGTATCTAGTATTTAAATACATTTTTGAAAGTATTTAAATACTTTTACGGTATTTAAATAGTTTGAGAGTATTAAATATGTAGTATTTAAATATTATTTATTTCTCAAATATATTTAGTGGAACTCACAGTTTTGAGAGACTCGCAGAACTTATCGATAATATTCACACAAAGTTTGAGCTTAAACCGGAAAAAATATCTGCCACTGTAACAGATAATGCGTGCAACATCATTAAGACATTTAAGGAATTGGGTATGCCGATTTACTGTGAATTCTATTGAGCTATGCGAAGCTGAATCTGAAGAAAAAGATACCATCTACGCAGAAGAATATTGTGATGAAGATTTGGCAGACATAATTTTCGTATCATCTAGTGACGATTCTTATTAAGAATACATAAATGATCAACTAACTAAATATCATCGCTGCATTTTTGTATATAATTAGTTCGTTGGCAACAACGGATTTCATAAAATACATAAAGAATTCGCATACAATCGAATAATACTCCACAGAAATTGTTTATCGATATGCAAAATACTTTAGAAAACTCTGCAATGGATAAAAATGTTCTGTAATATAAAATTTGCTTTATAAATCTTTAATCACTGCACCAACTTCCATCGTATTAATTTTTGCAGTTTCTTTATAACACCATCTCCCAAGTCACAACTTTGTTTACAAATGTGAGATACATTTTTTATTTATCAATAGTTTCTGGCAAGGTAGATTGATGCATTATTAGAATTTCAAAATTGTACAACAACTACTTCTTAGTCGGACCACAAATATGTTAATCTACTCTCGTGTAGGCTAAGTAACTTAAACTGTAATTAAAATAAATGTATTTTCTGAGAAACTTCAAATTTTATCTACTGTCTCCTGGGTATACCAGGCTACTCCAGTAAATTATTTTAGTCGTGTTTTCTCAAATTTTAAGAATAACATACAAATCACTTCGGCAAAAACAAGAACACTGAATGGTTTATCTGAAGAAATCTATTAATGATTGAAGTCTTCTCGCTGCTGCTGCAGGATGTGCATCTTCCCCATATATCTCCTCATTTCTTTGATTGCGGTCTGCTGCTGGAGGCTGTATGACACGTTCAATATCATCCTCAGTTCTTGCAATGTCACACAGAGTGAAGCAGCACTTGATTACTTCACAACAAATATTGTATTCACACGTAGGTAATTGAAACACGGGAATTTTTCCTTTAAAATGCCAAACGAGTTTTCCACAACACGCCTAGTAGACTTGTGAGTACGATTGAATCGAATGACTGCTGGATCTCCCATATTGCGATCTGTTGGAGGGATCAGCCATTCTTTCAACGGGTAGACAGACACCTAATATAAAGCCATCAGGAATCGATCTCCAACCGTCTTCAAAGCGACGATGCAATGTACTATTTCTATAAACTCTGGCATCGTTCACACTGCATAGCCAACGTGCACTCACGTAATAGAATTTGCAGTCAGGTCCACAGACTGCCATAACGTTTAGCGAGTGTTTTCTATGTCTATCTATGAACTGCTCTTCATTCTCTAATTTAGCATCTATATTAATTAATGTTCCATCTACACAGCCCATGACCAAGGGCATTTGTGCTAATCGGGAAAACCCAAGAGCAACATTATGCATGTCATTTGGCCAGTCAACAACTTGTGCAAATTTGATATAATTTACAGCCTCCACAACAGCATGCACTGCCCTACAGACACTTGCGTTTGACATGCCATGCATATCAGTGACACCATGGTACTGACCTCCATTGCCTAGCCAATGGAGAGCTGCACACAATTACACTCTTTCTGATAGTGCATTACTTCTTCTTGTTGCATGTCGAAGTCTGTGCCGTATGTCTCTAATGAGAGATTCGACATTCGAAATCTCTCATTGAATTCGTAAATGCTGACAAAATCCAAATTTTTCCTTACCATAAATGTTCGAGGTCTTCGGTAGCGGGGTGGCTGTACGGGAAATTCATCATCAGAGGAAGAATCCCACATTGTAATTATTAATAATTAACAGCGCAAATGAACACTACAATATAAATAAACTGACAGTATAAAATTGTTACACATGTCATGAGCTGGGTGAAAATGCTTAAAATCACAAGAGTGAATCTGTAAAAACGTCACTTGTGGATTTGTAAAAATTCACAGGTTGTTACAAGTCTTGTAACTTGTCTTTGTGAAACACTAGTACTTTCTATTTTTCACAGACTAGTTAATATTTAGGGTCCACGCCAATTGAGCACCAAGCTCTCGATGTAATAAATGTAGACCGGCGAACTGAGCACCAGGCAGATAAGGTACCTTTTCAAAGCGACCCTTTGAGACAGGCGAATTCAGCACTTTGACCTCTGTCCACTTTGTAATGTTAATATTTTTATTTTTATTTATAATTATTATTAGCACACAATTCAAATTTTAACGATATCATTAAAAACCAATTTGTAATTCGTTTGGTATTGGGAAACCTCATCATCAAAATTATATTTTTCTCCGAAACACATCTATTATTTGCGATAAATGAAATAATATAAATTATGATTTTTCTGAATATACACTGCAATATAATAACATAATTATTGCTAATAATTTTTTTAAATAAAAGAAGGCCTACTATGACTTTTTGATTTTAATTTGGCCGAGAAAGATAAATGTTTGCATTCATTCAGCACCTGATAACTTGTTAGTTTGTTAATGAACAAACTAGTAATACAGTGCGCAATTGGCTAATCTAAAGTGCTCAATTGGTCGGTCTCCGTTTGGTCCTTGGTGCTTAATTGGTGTATCCGGCAACGGTATACATTTTTACCTGGAGTAGTAAAGTGCTCAATTGGTGCCCGTCCAATATTTACTGGTGAATACGTAAAGCCTAGTTTACATGACGACACTAGGTTTCGCAACTAAGTTTCGCAACTATTTTTTACACAAATGCGTATGCGTGAAACGTAGTGGCGACACTGACTTACGAAACTAAACCGTTTCGGCTGCTTCCAACTTTCGTGAAACGAAATTAGTCATCTCGTTGAGTTGTTCTGTGTCAAAATGAAGTGGGGAAGTGAGGAAATTGTAAAATGGCTCGACTTATATGCAGTGCAGACATGTTTGTGGGCTTTTAATGATCCAAACTTCAAAAATAAATTGAAACGTGCTGCTGCTTTAGAATCTATTTTGAAAGACATTAATATAGATGGCTTGTCAGTGGATGACCTGAAAAATAAAATCCATTCCATCAGAAACACATACACAAATGAACTGCGTAAAATTGAAAACAGTAAAAAGACTGGCAGTGGTACTGATGACATTTATAAGCCAAAGATTCCATTGTTCAACATTGCTGATTCTTTCCTGAGGAAAATAGTGTCGAAAAGAAAAAGTCATTCAAACCTGGTAAGTCTGATTTATTTATAATTATAATTAGCATGATACAACTGTGATACCTCTTATATTCCTTTTTAACAAGTTGCAGACAAAGTGTTGTCCACCATAACCTCAACAAATTTAATTAAGGTACTCCTTTTCTTTCATAACCTCACTTCAATATTTTAAATATTTATACTACACTGTTTATCTAATATCTTATAATTGTGAATATGGTACACTGTCCTTTACATCTCACACACCATACACCTAAATAGCCTACGCTTATTAAACTTTAAAGTCCTGCCATGGAACAGCACCTTCTTCAAGGAAGTATTGTGCAAGATTTTCTCTTTTCTGAGCAGCTAGCCTGGAATAATTATTACTTCTGGAGGGCAGTACTGCATCAGTAAGTCCACCTGAATGTACAGCTCTCCAATAACCTGGTGTATGTTCATGTGTTTCCACATTTTATGCATCTAACAATGAAGGTTGGACATATTCCATACATGTTTTCCGCTGCCAATTATGTAGTGCGCATGCAGCTTTGACTACTTTGTCGACGATTTCTGGTCGAAGTGCTATAGGCCACTCAAACACGCGAAACTTTGACACCAAAATCCCGAAGGTGTTTTCAATCACACGTCTTGCTCTTGAAAGCCTGTAATTGAAAATTTTTTCCTTGTAACTCAGAGGACCATGTTTTGAAAACGGTTTCATCAAGTATGGTGTTAGAGGAAAAGCATCATCTCCGACCAAGACAGCATCCTCTGGAAGGTTCAGATTCCTTGATTCTATGGCATTTTTAAGTGTACTATTAAAGAAAATTCCACCATCTGACGCCCTCCCTGCATTGCCTATATCGACATAAGTGAAGCAATAATTGCTGTCTGCTACAGCAAAAAGGACAATACTAAATGTCCCTTTATAGTTATAAAACTCTGACACACTCTTGGGTGGACACTTAATAACAATATGCTTTCCATCTATTGCACCAAAACATGGAAAATTCCACCTAATTTCAAAATTGTGGATTATTTCTTTCCATTCCTCTCCCCTTTGAGGCACCTGAAAAAACACAAATTGTTTTAGTGACTTCTTTAAATTTACTGAAGCATTAATTTAAATGTTACTGAATAGCCATTTTATTTGTTCTCAGGATATTGGAGATGTGTCCCATGATACCATACATGATGATTTCTACACTGTAGAGGACACATCATGCTCAACACCATTAACTGTAATGAATGATGATTCGGGGAGCGTGACAGGTGAGATGCCTAATGATTCAGTGCAACTTCCTCAAAAACAGCCCAAGAAGAAATTTAAAGGGGAAAAGGATGATCTTCTCAAACCACTAGAAGATGCAGTCCAGACACTTAGGGCCATTTCAAATACAAAGAAGATGGAGGATGATGAAATAGACACATTTACAAAAAGCATTAATAAACAAATGAGGAAGTTGCCCGAAGAGTATGTTGTAGATTTGATGAGTGATATTCAGTCTAGTGTCTCTCAAAAAAGGGCTGAATATATAAGAGAAAAAAAGAAGTCTGAATTATTACATGCTACTACAAGTAGCTCTACAGAATATTTAATAACTGTTCCTCCAGGGGTGCCTGCAGAATCCCTCTGCTTGTTTGAAAACAATACTTTAGAGTAATGTTCATGTTCATGTTCATGTTATAGTTTTAATAAAAATAATAATAATATAAAATTATTTTCAACAATAAAGTTTTGATTATTTTACGTTTATATAGTCCTCTAGTGCAGTGTATATCGCATCACAAACCTCTGGAACAAACTTTGAAATTGTACTGCAAAAAAAAACCTCGAAAGATGCGCCAATTTTGGGTTAATATACATCTTCTATCTCGAGCAGACAAAAGTCATCATATCTTCGTGACTCCGCCGATAAGTTTTATACGCATTTCCGCATGAGGAAAACACCTTTGATGAACTTTTTTCAAAAGTTGAAAATTTGCTTCGACAAGAGGATACAGTTGTGCGGAAAAGAAATCCGTTCCTCCTTGACGAGAAATTAGCTTTATTCCTCAGGTGAGTAAAAACTTAAATTTATGACTTAAGTACGATCGACAAATTGTATATAAATCAGCTCATTCTCGAGTGGTCACTTCAAGTTGAAAACTGAGTTGTATTTCGGTTCTTTGGACTAAAATAAAGATTTTTGTCCGGAAAATGCGTATTTTCCGTGTTATAAGTCGGTCAAACGTTACCAGGGGGAGGCATAGCGTCCATAGTCAGCTTTCGATCGTCTGAAATACGAGAGCACAGTTTATGAGATTTTTATTATAAACATTTTAAATCAAAAGCTTTAGACGCTATTAAGACATACAAAGAACTGCAAGATGAAAAACAAACACATTTCTAAATCCCTTTTAAGATTGATATTTGAAGAAAGAAAAGAGTATAAGAAATATAATTAACACATAATTACAAAATTACTACACTGAACGGTCTAGTTCTGAAGGCGAACTGGTGGTTTCTGAGGTCCTACTTTCACCAGGTGAAGGTGTAGGGGTCATAATGGTTTGAGGTGTCATTCTTGATAAAGTATGGTACTGAGGCGCAATCGTTACAGGTAGAGGTACTTGCTCAGAGGGCGCTCCAAACTGATTATCGTTAGCTGGTGTAGGATATTGGGTTCCTCCATGGAAAGCATGTTCCTGAAACCCTAGCTGATTCACGTATTGACCAGATCTCGGTGTTGTGTAGCTGCGACTGAAGATGAAAGTCAAACTGTTGAGCCTGAGATTGCTGGCGAATCATCTCGTTCCTTGCTTCAGATAAGACACTAAAAAGTCTTGTTTTGAGATCTAATTTCATGTGGTCTGGAATTTTTTTAATCTCTGGAACCAAGAATAGCATAAATAGCCTATCTTCATCGTTTGCTTCGCGATTTCTCTGCAAGTACTGCTACTTTAACGTTTTCATCAAGAGTTCATCTTCCTTGTCACTTTTCCGCGCTCTTTTCGGGCTCGGTACCGGGGGGTCAATCTCTACCGCGTCCACTGGATCATCGTCGATCGTCCCTTCACCGGTATCACCGCTATCAGCAACGCTGTTTCTCGTACTTTCCACAACGGGCTGTAAGAACGTGAGTTGCTCGAAGTACGGATATCCTTTTCTTGACGACGCTGCAGAACCGGATTCTTGCTATGTTTTGCGTTTGGCTATTTCCCTCGAATAACTATCTCGTAAGCTTTTCCACCTGCGTTGAAAAAGATTCCCTGTAACAAGAGATATGTTATTAATATACAAGGTGTTTAACTGCTAAATGGAACTATTTTAATGATAGGTAGAGGTTACTAGTTGGTTCTAAAAAACCTATATGTAATGGATATTAGAGCATTCATAACCGATATACAGGGTGTTTTATCAATTCTGTTCATTTCTCTACTTACTGATAACTTGAGAATCATCCTGTATATTTTATTCATTTTGGCACAAAGCTTACACTTAAGACAAAGACCCACCTTAGTGACCTCTATCTACCATTCAAATTGTTCCGTTTACCAATGAAACACCCTGTATAAATATTATGCGCTTTTAGAAAAAGAAAAGAGATTAAAATGTACTCTTAACATTATCTCGTTGCTTTGCTTCAGGTACATTGGTCAAGGATGCTCAATGACAGACCTGCATATGACATTACAGACTTGGAATTTCAACAGTATCTCAAATGATACGGGAGGTGACTGAAATTTTGTGGACATCAAGAAAAGAAGAGTGCTTCCCCCCTTTAACAGAAGAACTGTTAACTGCTTCGGCTAAAGGGTTTTTAGATCGTGCTCAATTTCCTAACTGTGTAGGCGCAATAGATGGGAAACATGTGCGACGCAGACTAAAACATTCTGTACGTAGAAGTGTGCTCTTACGAAAAATCATCAGATTCCACAGTTTTAAAAAAATCTGTTCTGCATGATCAACTGACGAAAAATCGCATCTAACTTCCAGAGAGCCGTTCCTTGCCTGGATAAATCGTTTCATGATAATTGGTGATGAAGGATTCGGTCTTTCGCCTTTCATCTTACGTCCCTATGGAGGAGCGTATTTATCAAGTGAAAAGGATTTGTAATTACCGAATGTGTAGGGCTCGGCGGTACATTGAATGCTCATTTGGAATATTAGCCAACAAATTTCGGATTTTCCACCTGCCCCTCAACGTCGATACCGATCTTGCTGAAGATATAATTCGGGTCGCTTGCTTATTGCGTAACTTTATCCGTAATCGTGATGGTTATCGATTTGAGGACACATTGACCATTCAAGGTCTGGACGACATGCCATCAAATTCAACCCCTGCGGGCAGACAAGCTAATGGTATACGCGAAATGTTTGCCGAATATTTCATCAGTGATCAGGGAAAAGTTCCATGGCAAAATGACAAGATGTAGTCTATTGCTGTTACGCCATCAAAGTATTTGTTTGAGAAAACGTTGCAAGGAATTATTGGTTCTTTTATCAAATGTTCACTTCTTTATTATTTTTGTAACTTAAATCTTTACTTTTTTGTACTAGTAAAAAAATGAAAAATATTTGTACTAGTAAAATAACAGACTATTTCTACAAAGCGTGTTACATGATATAATGTACCGCATTATTATACGCTTGAAGAAAAAATATTTTATCTACTGGATCTGCTCGACCAACAGACCTCCATACCGGTACTTACCAAGCGTTTTCTTTTCTGGAGGAGTGATCTCCTTGAAGTCTTTGAAAAAGGTCGTCATAACTGCAACCCAAGCATTGCGTTTAGCAACCTTGTCGCTTCCGAGAATCGCTGCCCGCGCATCGAGTCGCGCAGTGTGAAGGGGTCTCGCGACTAGCAATGCGCGCTTCTGGTAGCGGGAGTCTGCTACAATTGGCTCAAACGCGCCACTGTGCGTTCGTTGGACGCTCCGTGTGAAGGCGGCTATTAAAACAATGTTTTCCTACCAGCGGCGCCACTCTGCAGTGCTGCAAAAAACGCCTCTTCAAAGAGACCCTTAGTGCACAAGGTTTTATACATTCAAAAAAACGCAATAGAGTAATAACAGAAAGAGCAGGTAAATTAACATATATACATCATAGCTTCAACTTGCAGTCTGGAAAAGAAGTAAAAGAACAAGCGCGAAATAAGCGAAACAAGACAGTTCGGAATGGGGAGCAAGAAAATTTTGGTTTTGACAACATAATAACTGTTGAAGGTGAAAACGCAGAAGATGAAGAAATTTGTGATGAGGAAGTGGAAGAAGATGACACTGATACAGACCCAGAGGACGAGGAGCTATTTAAAGAAATGGAAGACGTACTGCAAGAACAAGAAAATGACATTACCATTAGTGATGAAGTTTTTTTGTAAATCTTTTTATGTATTCGTTTTGTTTGCAATAAAACTAAGGCTAACTAGAAAATACGATTTCCTACTTTTGTTGGTCATAAAAGATCATGACCGCAATATAACCTTCTATGACGGCCATTTGTTATGATTTTTAAATGACCGTTATTTTACACCTCTGCAATTTTCTAATTTGAATTACAAGTTACACTTTCTGAATTACAAATGAAAAGTGTATAGTTCATTCAAATTCAAGATAGAGCAAATCTGCAACCCAAGTGACAAATATCAGCAGTCAGTTGATTACTAATTTGATTTTATTAAAATGTAGATCGTGGGATGTACGTAGTATAATATAGAGGCTTAGAACAGAAAATAGACGGGAAGGCGCATTTCATTTAACTTGGCTGTAACATCTAGGCGACGGAAACGGCCATTTTAAAAACCCATGTATGACTAATGAGGTGTGATACCGGTTTGACAGCTGTGGGTTTTAGTTAGTTTGAGACTAATTTTGGCTGTTCTCAGACCCCAAATACCAGGACTTCGGGCATTATATTCCATCAGTAAGTATTAATATTACTTTTCACTTCAAATAGAGAGACAATTTCTCTGAACATGTCACTTGTCATACGTACTTGTACACAACAATAGTCATGGGCATAGAAGGGAACGTATAATGGGGTCATTATTTGTAATCACACAATCTTAGGAAGCAATTTAAATTACACACAGTGACTGAAGTCACACAAACTCACATGTAGTCATAAATCACATAGTCTAAAGTGCACTTAATAAAACTGTTGAAATTGTTTGCTGCACATGCACCCTCTCGATATGATACGCCACTGCCAAAAGGAAACAACCATCCGCCATTTTGAAAACCCATCGCGGTCACACGAATTTCTTACAAATCGGCTTCCTGTTTATTTTCTGTTCTAAGTATAGAGGTTATAGTTTTGATACTTTCAATGATGATGATCGCAAATTTCATAAGTTCATTAAATTCAATTCAACACGTTGGCTATGTAGTGTAGGTACAATGTAATACGGGTGATTTTGGAACACTATGAAGATTTGCACATTTATTTTAGTGTTGTGGTCAAAAAAGAGAAATCCTATGCTGCTAGAACTATAAATAACATGTTGGAGGACCCTCAAAGCTTTCTTTATTTCATAATAAACGGGGCTGCGCGCGCTATTGCGCGGTTCCATCCTGTTCAATTTACCGCCATTGTTAGGCCTATTACGTTGGCGGCGAAGCGAGCAACCGGTCGCGAAATCGAGGCGACGGCGAAATGCATGCAAACACAAATGCCGCCGCTACGGTAACCCGCATTCACTCAATCAGGGACATGGCGTCTGCAATTTTCGTGACGGGCAGACATGTCTGGATCGTAATCTTATATGAAATCAACAAATTAAATTTAATATATCAAAAAGATTTTGTGGAAATAGGGAAATCTTAATTTTCTTGCGGTTAAAAATTTATAAACCCACTCTTTCGGATATAAATTATATAATTGGGAAACATTTCCAATGAATTGGTATCTCGCGATGTCAATGACGTTGACTTTCGAATTGATTTTAAAATCGCAGTAGAAACTAAGGTAAAAATTAATCCCAAAGATCTCCATGGTGTAAAAACAAGAGCAAAAGATTATGTTTATGAGCTGTTAAAATTTTTAATTGATAGATTACCAAACAGTTGCAATCATTTTAAAAAATTGCAGGTTTTTAGTCCTCCTTTTTGCTTGTCGCATACTTTAAGACAACCATTTGATAAACTGCCGTTTATAAAATAATTTATTGATTCAAATAAACTTGGTATTTGTAATGTATTGCACTAATATTTAATTAAAGTCAACGTATGCGAGTATATGTTTATTCAATGCCGTTACAAATTGGAAATGAGTGTATAAGGCAATCGTGCTGCGAAGGCCTGCACTCCACGATAGCGGATTACAAAAAGCAGACTTTAGCTGCTGCCAAAATACACCACAATATCCTTCCCACAAAATTATAACAATCAGTTACAGTAATTATCTTAAGTTGTGCTTAACCTATACCTTATAACGTAACACTAAACTTAAATCTTCTACTTACACATAAGGTAACCTGTCTACTGGTTTAACTTGCCTTTCACTCAAATTTTCACACTCTTGAGTTAGTTGTAAACTGCTTTTTTCTCTATCTCTATCCGGTACGTACTTTTTACTAGACACTATATCATTGTTCTCGTCAACTTCAATGACAGTAGCAGCATCATTCTTGCAAACAGGAATAAGAGATGTCGCATAAGTATCTGATAACTTTTTAATTTGATTTGTGTGTCTTTTCCATGTTCTTTGCAACTCTGGTACATCTACCAAATATGTACGCCTATTTTTTTACAATCTTTGCCCTAATAAATGTTGGTTTATTAACTACTCTATAATCTTTAACTAAAACTGCATTGCCTACATTAAATTGCACATTATCTTTCTCTCTACTGTTTACAATTTGCCTTTTTTGTTGATTTTCCACCCGCCTTCTAACTTCTTGACGTTCGATGTCATTAGAACGGTTCGATGTCATTAGAACGTTTACAATTTTGCGTAGGAGGCAACAAGGTAGAAAATCGTGTCCTTTAAGAACGCCCAAACATTAAAATAGCGGGGCTAACCCCTGTCGTACTGTATGGAGTGTTTCTGTAATCGAATAAGAATCTACACAGCGCCAAATGATTGGTACACCCTGTATTAGAAAACAGAGCCTTTTTTAAAGATTTGTTTTTTACCGTCTTGACAGAATTCTCAGCGGCTCCATTTGATGATGGATGATACGGAGGGCTAGTAATATGATTAATATTATTTGAATCTAGAAAATTTTTAAATTCCTGAGACACTAACGATTTTCCATTATCCGATACTATAACACGTGGTAGACCAAAACGAGCAAATAAGGTTCTAAGTGCTTGAATAGTTGAGGTTGACTTAATGCTTTTCATTTCAAACACTTCTAACCACTTAGTGTAGGCATCCACGACAATCAGAAAAAAACTACTTTTCAATTCACAGAAATCGATGTGAATACGCTCCCAGGACTCATTTGGCAGTGGCCAAGGAGAAATTACAGCTCTTCGAGGATTACTTCCATGTAAATTGCAAGCATCACTATTTTTAACCATATTTTCAATTTCGCCATCTAACTTAGGAAACCAAAAGTAACCTCGAGCTAAATTTTTCATTTTCACCACTCCTAGTTGAGCTAAAATGTCGGCTTGTAAACTAAGCGGAATTACCAACCTGTGGTTCCACATTACACAGTCGTGTTTTATAAAAAAATCGAATCGTTTAGCAAAATATGGCTTCAACTCCACCTTATCTGTTTTTTCTGGCCAACCATTATTTATGAAATTTTTCACAGTAGTTAACACAGGATCATTTAATGTTGCCAATTTAACATTATCAAAATTTAATTTTACATCCGAATTATGAGCAAAAAAGTAACAATGATCTACTTCTGCAAAACTTTGATCGGCAACCTCCATTTTCACAGGTAGACGTGAGAGCCAATCTGCCCTGTTATTTGAAGAGTTTACGTACTCGATAGTGTAACTATACAGACAAAATGACTGCCCACCTTCTTAGTCTATTAGCAGCAAATTGAGGTATGGACTTGCTAGGACTGAATATAGATAAGAGAGGTTTGTGGTCGGTCACCAGAACAAAGTGTTTACCATACAAGTACTGGATAAACTTAGTTACCCCATATATTATTGACAAACCTTCCTTTTCTATTTGCGAATAATTAGCCTCTGCTTTAGAAAGCGTTCTTGAAGCAAACGCAATTGGTTTTTCTATCCCTGACGGAAATATATAGCTTAAAACGGCACCTATTCCCACAGAACTAGCGTCTACCGTTAACCTCAACTCTAATTTAGGATTAAAATGAAGTAAAACGCTTGTGGATGCTCAAAATATCTTTAACTGTTTTAAACGCTAAACTACAGTTTCTTGTCCAATTCCACGTACTATTCAATTTTAATAAATTATATAAAGGACTTAGAATCGTAGACATATTTTTTATAAATCGACCATAATAATTTATGGTACCGAGAAAAGATTTTAGCTCAGTAACATTCTTAGGTTCCGGTGCTAACTCTATAGCCTTTGATTTCTCTTTGGAGGGGTGTAAGCCCTCTTTATCAATAACAAAACCTATATATTCCACTTTCTCTTGGAAAAACTTACATTTTTCTAAATTAACCTTTAAACCCGCATCTTTTAAAATAGATAAAACCTTTTTCAGCTTTTTTAAATGCTCGTCTTGATATATTCCTGTTACCAGTATATCATCCTGAAATACTGCAATACCCGATAAGCTACTCAACACCGAATCCATAATTTTTTGAAATTTCGCAGGAGCACAAGCAACCCCAAATGTTAAACGATTATACCTAAATAGACCTTTGTGGGTAGATATGGTTAGTAGCTCCTTGCTCGCATCATCCACCTCTATTTGTTGAAAAGCTTGCGACAGGTCCAGCTTTTAAAATTCTGATCCTCCTTCAAGACTGCTAAAAAGCTCTTCAATTCTCGGCAAAGGGTACCTGGTCTACTTCTACTTCTGGGTTGACCGTAATTTTGAAATCTCCACAAAGTCGAACTTGGCCGTTTTTTTTTTGAAAACAGGTACAACTGGGGTCGCCCACGCACTGTAGTTCACAGGAGAAATGATACCTAGAGACAATAATCTATTAATTTCATCCTCAACTTGATTTTTAATTGCGAATGGTATTGGTCGAGCTTTTACAAATTTGGGAGCAACATTTGGGTTTTTCAAATTTATTTTTGCAACTCCCTTATTAAAATGCCCCAGTCCAGGCGAAAAAACTTCATGAAACTGTTTAATTAATTCGTTTAATTTATCTTGCGCAGTATGTATATAGTTAACATTAGAAAATCCAATATTATAAAGGGTCAAAAAATCCCGACCAACCATTACATATAAATCTAAATATTTTAAATTATCTAGGAAAATTATTTTTGATTGCATAACTCCCACAGGTTTAACCTTAATACCATTATAGAATAAAACACATTTATCAGAAGATTGCAAGGAAATATTACTAAAATGTTGACGATATAAATCGTGAGAAAAACAAGAGATACCACTACCAGAATCAATTTGAAATTCCAGTTCTACATTTTCCACTGTAACAGAAATAGTGAAAGGTTCTTTCGATATTGTACTATCAGAGACATTATACAAACAAAGATCCTCATTTTCATGATCTGCTTCAATGTAATGGTGACCAGTCACATTGCGAGCAGTGTATTTACTAGAATCACGTTTCGGACGGTCTGAAAGGTCTTCATATTTACAAACTGCCGCGATGTGACCGGCTTTCTGACATAGTAAACAAATCGCATTTTTGTAAAAAACACTTATCTTTCGTATGATTGTCCCTGCCACAAACTTCGCAGTTTGGGATGCCCTTGCTGTGATATTTCGGCTGATGACGTGGTGCGCGCCTTGGTCTTGCTCCGCTAGGTCCTGCGCTCTGGTATTTGGCCATTGATGGCACGCCAGAAAATAATTTGGGCACGGCAGTAATTAAGGAATTTAGGTACCTAATCGAAACAATTTATATTTAACAATGGATTGAACATGAAGTTTCAAGGCGCAAATAAAACAATTATTGTTATGATAGATCTCATTCATGCTTTCGAAGCTAAACTGCAAGTTTTCAGTAACGATATTGTTACCAAAAACTACAAGTATTTCCCAAACTTGAAAAAATCTCCAGAGATTTGAATTTACATGAAAAACCAGACCAAGCAAAAGTCACTAAAGAGTTTAATTCGGTAATTAATTCTTCAATCAAAGAATTTTCAACGAGATTTTCTCAGTTCAAAGAATTAGCGGAAACACTGAAATTGATTATATATCCTGATCTAACTTCACTTGATAAACTGAACTTGGCCAAATTTGATTGGTTGAAAATTGAAGAAATTGAAATGCAGCTGATTGATTTTCAGTCTAGTTCAATATGGATTCAAAAATTTTTCGAAACAAGGAAAGAGTTTGAATTAAATGAAATAGAAAGACTATATGTATCAGGTAATATAAGTAAAAATGCCAATATCAAAATTATGGAAACGTGGAATTCAATTCCACACACATTTAGCAGTCTGAAGAAGCTGGCTTTTGCTATCTTAACAATATTTTCATCTACCTATGCTTGTGAGTCGCTATTTTCAGAAATGAATAACATTAAAGACTCGCTTAGAAGCCGTTTCTCAGATGAATCCAGTCCAGCTTGCATTCTGCTAAAAGTAACAAAGTATAGAGCTAATATAAGTTATTTAGCATCTAATTTGCAACAGCAGAAGTCGCACGAATTTTTTCTTTCATTTAAATAAACATAACGCCACTATTGCTGTAAAAAATGAAAATTTTTGTTGCAAATAAAGAATTTTAAGTTGATAGTGTTTAGTTTTATTTTTTCCCCATTAATCACTAAGTCAAGATTGTTTGATGGCACGTCATGGCCTCATTAAACATTTGTTTAGAAAAAATGGCACGTAGATGAATAAAGGTTCGCCACCCCTGATCTATTGCATCATCATAATGCATAGTCGATACCATAACCACATTATTTCCTTTTTTAGGAAGTCTTGGAGTCCAAACGCGCTCGATGTTATTGGGCGAGTTTTGGTGTTAATAAATTCACTAGGAAATTCTCTCTTGTTTTTTCGAACGGTTCCAACATAAGTAAGATTATGATTTTTCAAAAGGTTATCCACAAGAGCAAATGAAGTAAACCAATTATCGCACGTTATATTTCGCCCAGTACCGGATATTTCTGAAATCAAGCGTTCGACTACGCTAGCTGGATCGTTTTTTACATGGTATTGGCCTTCTGGTTGTTGCCCGACATAGACCTCCAAATTTGAAGTGTAAAAAGATTTAGAGTCGGCAAGTGCAAATATTTTAATCCCATACTTAGCTGGCTTGCTGGGGATATATTGTCGAAATCCACACCTGCCTCGGAAGCCCTCAAGTTTTTCATCGATTGTTCCATACTGTGATATTGTATAAAACTTTTTACAATTTTGTACAAAAATGTCAAAAACACTTCTTATAGGTGCTAGTTTGTCCACAGATCTACGTTCCTCCCTTGTTTGCAGATCATCAAATCGTATGACACGCAAAATAAACCGAAATCGCTCCTGGGACATAGTCAGCCAAAACATTTCCGTGCCAAGACCCTGCCTATCCCAAAGTTCATCAGTGTTAAGTCTTATTACTTTTTTGAATACCCCCTAGATAAACCAATGCTATAAAAGCTTTTATTTCCATTTGGCAGGTGGGCTTGGCAGATCTTGCGCGATTAAAATTTCCTGAGATACGGTCTATGTACTTGTTAGTGTTTTCGACGATTATAGTGATTATATCATCCGTAAAAAACAAACTCCAACATTCTACGAGCGTCTTTGCCTGCTTGTCTATCGTTCTGACACCTGGGAGGCGTATAACGATGTTCTGTTTTCTGGTTCTAACATTTTTAGGTGGTCTATGCTTTTTCCAAATAGTTGTACCATCTTTTGCAATAAATGCAGGAATCTTGGGTATTTTTCTGGGAGTTTCCTCCTCCTCTTCCTCACTATATGCTTCCTGCTCAGTGTCAGTATCAACATCTCTCGGTTCAACAGAATCAATTTCATCAGTGTCCGATTCATCGACTTCTTCTTCGCAATCTGTAACAACTTCTTTCAACAAGCGTTGTAAGCGTGTTTGTTCCGCTTCATAACGCATGATCTAAATAACAATAAATAATTTACAAACAAATTTACTAATATTTGGATTTTGGTACTTAACAATACGCGAAAATTGATTTCTACAACACTGTGAACTTGCTATAAAATACTAACGTGAGTACTGGCGTCGGGTCTCTGAGACTTCACGGGCAAGTCAAAATAATACGAACAACAACACCCTCCTCTGCTGCGCAATGAGTACTAAACTTATATTTAGGAAGGTACTGTAAAGGCGGTTGCATAGTCTACAGCAAATATTTTATGGGGGGGGGGGGATTAAATCCGGCAAGTCTGTTAGACCCGGCGCCAGTACTGCAGGGTTAATAGCGTTTTAAATTTAGTCCAAAATATTTTCGTGCGGTGCAAGCCGTCATTAGTATTTAAAATTGGCAATTTATTGGCTATTTCTTATTATTGTGTAGTAGGCAACATTGTGGCGACTTTTTCCTCCATTTTTGGCGATTGATCAAATTGAAAGTTGGCAACCCTGGCGGGGAGTTAGCCTCTGGCACGAGAGGCGAGCAGTTTTAGTTTCGAGGCGCGCGGTCAGCGGCGTCCCCTTTGGGGTGACGGCCGCTGTACGCGTGCGAGATTGTTTCTTATGTGTTGAAAAAAGTGTTGCGAGACTTGAAACGAGTGAGTTGCAGAGGGTTGTTGTGGTGCCCCGTCGTTTTGACCAAGCGTTTCTCTGTTGTGTCGTCGGCCGTCGGCCAATATGACTACTTCTGTGGGATCAAACTCGAGAGCGTGCCCATGGTCATCTTTCACATGCTGGCCTAGTCGTCATTTGTGGCCGCATCGTGAGTTGTGTGAAGGAATTGGTGGGCCTTCATCATCAACGCCTGCGCTGTTGGAGCATCTCGTCCCGTTTCGCATGCCTTGTGACACCGCCGCGCCGTGCTGCAGACTGGAGCCGTTCAACCGCCGCAGGTGAAGTTAATAAAGTATTTTGTGTATTATTTAATGGCAGCTATCATATTTGCGTAATAACTAATGTTAGCGATCCTATTTGTGTACTATGTAATGGCAGCTATCATATTTGCGTAATAATTAATGTTAGCGATCCTATTTGCGTAGGGGAATTTGGCCTAAAATGACATACCACTTTTATAACATTAAGTAACTTGTTTATTTATTGAATGATCATTGCACAAAAATTAACATAGGATTCTCTTAACATAATGATTCATCTGCGACATATAAAAACATAAAAAAATTTACGTATGTTCTTGCAAAAATTCTAACAGCCAAATCATAAATGTGTCATTTTACCCTTACCATCTTGCCTAAAATTACACACCTGTGATTATGGCTTGCATATTTCACAAATATATTGTTTTTTCGTTTTGGGTATATCCGCACATTCACAGTGGGCCCATTTGTTGCACACCATGCATCTAATCCAAGGTTCTCTGGATTTGGAAAAAGAGTACAACTCATTGCATATAGACAAGGGGGGTTATCGTCGTCATCATCAATTTCTATCTCATCCTGTGTTTCTCAAATTTGTGATACATTTTTTTTTGCCCGTTTAGCTGCTTTGCGTTCCTCAACTGCCTTCTTCCCTATTGCCTTGGCTTTCATCTATTCTATATATAGACTACTTGTAAGGAGTTGCGTTCCTTCAGCTTTCCTTGTTCTTTTAGTGCGTTGGATCCCAGAAATACTTGGTAGTGGTGAAATGTCTTGAGATCGAGCTGTTACAAGATTCTTACTAGAAGTCTCGTCCTTTTGGATTTCAGACAAATTTTCAATTATCGTGGAAGCATGAGGTGTATTATTTTGTGTTTGTAGAACTTCATTTTCCAAAAAGACCTCTGTATTTTGTGCAACGTTTGTAGCTAATGCTGGATTAAATAAATAATCTGGAAAAATATCTGGATTGAGAGGCCAAATTCCAGTTTTCTGAAATCCACTCAGAGCATTTTGGTTTGTTGCTGTCTTTCCGTAAGCTATTGCAAATAAGCCCCCAATCTGGTATTGTGTGACTGTTCTGCCTGGGTGAAATTTCAACCATTTAGTGACTTCTTGATCATAATAGGTTTTGAGTGGCCCAAAAAAGCACACATCTAATGGTTGTGAGCGATGTGTGCAGTGTGGGGGAAAACATAAAATTACAATACCATGATGCTTAGCATAAGTTAACACATCAATATTTTTGTGACTCGCATGACCTTCTACTAAAAGCAAGACCTTCTTCCCTGGAGATGGATTAGCATATTCCTTAAAGTGCTTCATCCAAGTTAAAAAAACTTCACAGGTCATCCAACCGGTTTCTTGAGCAATTCCTAATGTTGCTGTTGGTGCTTCATCTGTAAGTTCCTTCTTCCAGCAGAACTCATACAAGCTATCATGGTAACATGTTATCCCCTTTCCACACTTGTGATTAATCCAACTTGCTTTCTTCCTTTGGTTGCAAAAACTTGAAAAGTGGTATGTACAGGGTGTCCCATTTTCGATGATATTACGGGGTATCTCAGTTAGGAGTACAGATAGAAAGTTGCGGTTTGTGCAATACTCGCTACTTTTTTGTGAAAGGAAAGATGGTATAAACTAAATTTACATAGCCCGCTTTGTTTTTGAGATACAGGGCGTAATTGAAAATATTGCATTTTGGGACCCCCCTCGTATATCTGTTATCCTTTAACATATCGCAAAGCTAAAAACTGGCTGTTATACAGTTTTTTACGTAGAATCCAGTGGCGTAGTCAGATTTATTCTGTGAGCTGTCAATTTTTAGCTATAAATCAAACCTATGTTTTTTTTTTAACGGGACACACTATATATTTTTCTTTCGTTTGATTGGAAATTTTATAAGTTTTACAAAAATATATAACATATGATATGCATTTTAAATAATATACCTAAAATTCATAATTTCACAAAATGTCCATATACCGACAATATCATAGTGTGTATTGTATAGCATAAGTATTAGTAGGTGCTGACTTAGTTATATTAGAATATTACAAACAGAAATTTTAAAAACGGTAAATCTAAGTAAGCTATGAACAATTTTATACACTAAGGAAGAATAAAACTAAACAAAACTTCATCTTAAAATTAACATAATATTAACCTCGATATTTACCCCTTAATAGATTTTCACATTAAAAGAACTGCTCAAAATGGTTGTCATTTTCTCGAACGCAATGTAGACATAATGTGGTTATTCTTTTTAAAGCATTTAAAATAATTATCGAACGTCCTTGCAAGTTTTGAAATGCTGCATTGGTGGCATTACGTAGTTCATCTATTGTCCGATGACGGGTACTATAAACCTTATTCTGCAAATAGCCCCATAGAAAAAATCTAGAACAGATAGGTCGGGCGACCGTGGAGGCCATGTAATTAGTCCATTAGTACCGATCCATTTTTGCGGAAAATTATTGTCTAAAAAAGGTTGAACAAGTCGGGCATTGTGGGCGGGCGCATCATCCTGTTGGAAATGTATCCTGTTAAGATGAGCTAAAGGGACATTGGTTATTAACACAAGGATAACATCTTCCAAAATTTCAAGATATCTGTCTCCTGAAAGACTGTCTTCATAAATTCTGTATTGTATGTGTCGTCCCAAAATAAAACAAGCCACGCTAAATCCAAATCTACCCTGTTTGCTCTCTTTCGAATATCACATGGTGATTTTCTTGGGACCAATGCCTAGTATTATGCTTGTTAAAAATACCTGCACTCGAAAAGTAGGCCTCGTCGGACCATATTATAGATTTGGCAAAGTTGCTATCAATACAAATTTGTTCCAAATACCAGTTGCAAAACAGTAAACGTCGTTCTGCATCACCAGGATGTAAATATTGTACGATTTTAATCTTGTATGGCCTAAATTTATATTTGGTCAGTATTCTTTGAACCCGAGTCTTGGGAACACCAACTTCCTGCTCTAGAACTCTACATGATTGTGAAGGCGTTGCCTCTACATATGCCAAAACGTTGACTTCGTCCGTAATGCGATTTTCCTTATTATAAGTTTTTGGTCGGGGCTGGATAAACGTTCCATGTTCTAGCAAATTTTTCTTTATTCGGGAAAACATTAAAGGACCAGGTTGCCTTCTTTCTGGATATCTATAAATTATAATAATATTTAAATAAAAAATAAACCCACATACTTCAAAAGGTAAATAAATATTCAAACAAACCTATTGAAATATAGCTGGGAAGCTTCACGGGAGTTTTCATTGCTCTGTATAAAGCAGACTAACCTGTCGCATTTTTCAAAATGTTGATAAGTTTCATTTTCAGCCATCGTAACAAATATAATATTACACAGAAAATATACATTTTACAACTGACAGGTCTTGACAAGGGCTTAGCAAATGATCCATTGCTCTAATAATCACGGCCTACTAATACTTATACTATACTAACCAAGAGTGTCGTATAGGGACACATTTTGTGAAATTATGAATTTTAAATTTATTAGTTAAAATAAATATCATGTGTTATATATTTTTGTAAAGCTTAGAAAATTTCCAATCAAACGAAAGAAAAGTATACAGAGTACCGTGTAAAAAACATAAGTTTGATTTATAGCTAAGAATTGACAGCTCACAGCAAAAATCTGGATTCCACGTAAAAAACTGTATAAGAGCCAGTTTTTGGCTTTGCGATATGTTAAAGGATAACAGAGATACGAGGGGGGGTCCAAAAATGCAATATTTTCAATTTCGCCCTGTATTTTGGAAACGAAGAGGGTTATGAAAATTTTGTTTATACCATCTTTCCTTTCACAGAAAAGTAGCAAGTATTGCAAAAACCGGAATTCTCTATCTTTACTCGTAACTGAGATACCCCGTAATATCATCGAAAATGGGACACCCTGTACAACGTACAAGGTAGTTACATAATAATAAATAACAGCAATCAGTAACCTAAAAACCTTCAAGCTCTTTTTCATGTAAATTATCTTCATCGATGCCGTCGTCAATAATTAGTGCATCTCTGTTGGTGCACCCATGTCCGGAGCAATTCTTCTTCTTTTCCAACCCCATTTTAGTGAATCTTTATTGACATTGAGTCATTACTGCACTTGATGGTAAACTCTATAAGGGTGTTGTTGTGCAGCTGCTGAAGTAGGGGAAAGTACAGCCAACCTGAAATTTGTATGTCCATGCTCCTTTGCGATGGTTTACAAGTAACATTGATGGCGCAGAGTATCCAAACTATCTGCATTTGTTGATGCAAATATAGAAAGGAAGAAATGGTTTCCAGCCAGCTACTGCATCTGGGTCTGCATTTGGGTGGTTAAAAATCAACTGCTTTATGTAAAGCTCCTTGTCACTTTTTCAGAAGGCGTTATTTTTCCCTTACTATAAATTGAAGAAACGGTATCACATCCGGCGAAAGTGTAAACTGTCAAGAGAACATCCTTCATTTCCCCGATATCACGGTGAATGTCCCCAATGCAGTAAACTTTTTCTTCTTGGTTATACCTTTCTTCGGTACAACCATCTTCAACTGTTTGTTGGCTGGAGCATGAACAACCAACAAGACCAATAAATCGGTGTCATTGCCAGTTACGATACCCTCTGTTTCCTTCTTTGATTCGTCAATTGCAGTAAAAACGATCTTGGTGTCAGCATCACATTCTGCCTGAATCACTTTGCAGCCAGCTTGCTGTAAGTGTACAGTGATGAGAGTAATCAGTTGTATCTTGTTCTTAATATTAGAAATTTTGCTTCTCCTAGAGTGACATTAATTCCATCTTCCACTTTCACTTCAACATGTGTAGTAGCGGATGATCTGCGTAAATGTTGTTCGTATTTTATGCTGGGTGCTTTACCATAACCATCTGGCCTCCCCACTTCCTTGAACACTTTATATAATACACTTGGAGCGAATATTACGAGTTCATAGGCGTGATTTTTACTTTTTTTTTGGCAAACAGAAAAAGTTACATTTTTACCCCCTCCATATCTCCGTAATCCTTTACTGGAGTGCAAAAATTCATAAGACCATTTTTATTGTAAATTAAATGTACATTAATTTCGTATAAGATAAAGTTTGCGCTAAACCTTGCAGTTAACGAGATATTTGCGAAAAACTGTAAAACTGTTGAAACCTACCATTTTACCACCTTTCCAACTCCCTCCCGCCTAAATCCGACGCGCAATGTCATGCAACTTTTTCCACTTACTAAGAGGAGGGTACTAAACAGTTTGTCGCTGGGTAGAATTTTCTTTTTTGGATGTTTGGGTTAAACCTAGTTTTACTGTATTAAAACCTGATACCAAGAATCGCCATCTTTGTGTCGTCATAGCTCCTCAACTCCACAGGCTGAGAAAGCGACAACAGGAGTTTTTCTACTAAGGAAACACCGCTGATTACAATGGTATCACTTGTCCGTATAAACCTACTCAGTCCCACGAAAATAATTATTAATTCACTTGGCCTCCCTACTATTCTCGGACTGCAAAGACATCGAATGTGAAATAGGAATGGAAATGGATAGACGCGGTTTGCGCTTCGCAATCGTTCGTAACTGAGTAGGGACTGCATAATCTACGCAAGGAATTTCAAATTCGGATTCGGAATTGTGGGATCGGTATGACAATGTGTCAGGTCATTTTGTATTTTAATTAGCCACCTAGGCTTTAGGGCAGCGCGCCCGTATGCTAAACCCTTTTAGTTACTTATTTGGCTTCATCGCCTAATTCCATAATAATGATTTTGCACATATTTGGCCTCAAGCGCAGTATTTCTCGTCATCTGGGGCACCCCTTTGTTGGTACTTTGACAGCCGTGTGTTAACGCTCGCAAGATTTTCGAACCTTCTAGAAATTACGCTGTTGGTGCGACTGCGAGGCCTCGCGCTCTCTTTGTCACCGGCACGTATTTATTTTATTGGGCGCATCGCCATTGGCTGTCGAGAGTCACGTGGTAACGCCGTTTTGGCTCACGCCACTTCGGGCGTCGTAACGCTTCTTGCTCGGCAGTTCAACTCAGGCCATTGATCAAGGAGGTCGGCAGGAAGCTCTTGTGTGTGACGCACGTGCCGTTTTGTGAGCGCGTTTTCCTTGGCGTTGTTGTTGGGGGCTACGTCCGGCCATGTCGTGAAAAGAAGTGGTTCTTTCATTCCTACAAGTTGTTGGGGACTCGCTGCAGGACGTGAATAATGCCCATACGTTTCTGTTACACCAATCCCACGTGAGTGACTACATTGAAATAATACGCCATTATTCGGCGGAGTCTTTGCCCAAGGAGATGTGCTTGCAAATGCAGGCGCTGCTGACTGCCACCCGCACTGCTCAGGAGAAGTCCAGAATAAATACCAGGTACCATTTAAAAAGATTATGTAACTTAGTGACCCCTTTTACGCGGATGTGCCGTGTAAGCGATCGACTTTGGTCGCATTCATTCAGTAGTACATCCTTAGTTTGTAACTGTGCAAACACTGACTTTCGCTGCGTTGCTAATTTTAGGCGTTTCGAACGCTTTCTTAATATTCTATTTGGATATTGTTTTTGTGTGTAACATTTGTACGCTTTAGTTATAGTGCGATTACCTCCAGCTGGGGTCTACGTTAAGCCCCAGGTTTAGTATGGTGACCCATTCGTTGCCTGATCCTGTATAACGTCATTCAATAGACAATTGTGCAAGCGCGGGGCTTATTACTGTGTACAACCCCTGCATGCTTTACTTTTTCAGAATAAACAGCTAGTGTCACGAGTAGATGTACGACGACCTCTGAGTAGTGGAGTGTGCAGGTAAGTGGAGCGGCCGCCCCCGCAGTGGCAGCACAAACCCGAACTAACGATTCAAACCTCAAATTATCGATTTTGTCATCCGAGTTTGATACTTCTCGAGTACCCGTATCAAGTAGTAACTAGCGTACTTGTTGCCTCGTCTAACCGCCCGAGCCCGGTTACCCGAGCCCATTTAAAGTCAGGTTTGGTGGCGCCCTTATAATTTTGACGTACCCTATATATATGCCTCAACACGCTTGTCCAGAACGTATCGTGTGACTCACGCCCGACTCCCTGAGCGTTCCAGCCGTGGCCTTTAGTCTGTTTTTAGCAAATCTCAGGGCAAGTGTGCCAGTTTTCCAGGACTGATTCCGTGGTGCGATGCTCACCTTGGGTGGGTGTCGTAAAGTTGTTTTAATACCGTAACAAATGCCTCGTGTGTTGTGCCTAACAAAATAATAGACCATGTACTGTTGCAGTCTGTACAATAGTTTCTAAAAACATGAGGGAAAAAATTAAATGCTTAGATGATAACGAATTTAAAAACAGTATAATTTTCTCTTAACAAAAGCACAATGAGTAACGACAATAAGGAAAACTAGAATATTCTCTTGTCTCGAAACAAAAATAAATCATATACTTTGGAAGTGGCAAACTATATAAGAAATAAAATATCAAACATAAATACATATACAGGGTGTCCCAACGGTCTGCATTTCTTTGATAGCGGCTTTAATATTAAAAATATCAAAAACTTCTATCTAGAAAACTTGTAGCGGATATCGGTCTACATAACCTAAAATAATTTTTGCATGTACTGGGTGTTCCGTCTAGCAGTGGCAAACCAAACTTATATTATTTTAAATAGAACACCCTGTATATTTTAGCATTTTTAGAAGCCCTATTAACTGTTGATTAAAAGAATAGAAGGTTATATGGGTTTTAAATGGATAATTTGGTAGCTATTCCTCTTTTTCTTTAAAAAATTGCCTTGATTTGCAAGATTGCTATCACGGAACTACAGCAGGTATCACTTTCGAGCCTATGTAAGAAATTTTATTAACATGTAAGGTTTCAAACTCATACAATATTTTAACTTTAGTTTTGCAATTTATACAGGGCGCTTAGAATTAGCGGACCTCAAAATTTCTCATTTTTTTTCAAATAGAACACCCTGTATACGATTAAATATTTGAATGGCCGGTTTCAAAAGCTTTAAAAAATATAGGGTTTTATGCCTCTAAAGTTGTTAACTGCAGAGTTATTTCAGTTTAATTTTAAATAAAGTAACATTTTGTGGCTATTTAACTTTAATTTACGTAATAGAAATATTAGTATTATAATATTAAGTTTAGTAAAAATGCCAGGTTTGAAAGTTATTTTGCTAATTAATATTAATAAACTTATCTTCCAATACGTTGCTTGCACCCTTCAAAGTTCCAGTTTACCATTATCATAGCTGCCTAATTTGTTATAGGAATTACAATTAAATAGGTAACAAATGACTAAAACAAATGAATAGAACAGTTCAATGTTTCTCAAAAAACAACAGTTAATGTTAATCAAACAGAAATTTAACAGTTTACAAAATTTAATTTAAACGCAAAATAAATTTTTCAGTGGACAACTGAAAACAAAATGAAATTTAAACATCGAAACAAAATATCTTAATCAACAAAAAACAAAATTAAATTTAAATGTAACAAAGTGTTTAAAAAGTGATTGGTAATTCATAACAAATGTTATTCTCCCCTGCTCTTGAATACATAGTTGTAAGCGCCTTATGAATGTATGATGGACATCGCGCAAAGTTTGCATGCGAATATTATTGAAGGCTCTTCTTATGCGATTTTTCATATCCTCTCTCGTTGTTGGTCGATCTTTATACACCTCATACTTAACGTGTCCCCATAAGAAAAAATCCATGGGAGTAATATTGGGAGAACGGGCTGGCCAAGCTATAGGACCGTTCCTGCCAATCCAATTACCAGGTCGCCAGTTGTCTAAGTACGTCCTAACACTGTGGTGATGGTGTGGTGGAGCTCCATCATGTTGGTACCACATTAAACGACGAGTATGTAGATTCACGTTTTCTAATAATCCTGGCAGATCTTCCTCTAAAAATCTTCGGCAAAGGTCGCCTGTTAAATGTTCGTCAAAAAAATGTGGACCAATAACTTGTGTGTTAACTATTCCACCCCAAACATTCAGTGACCACTGATGCTGATGATCAACCTGTCGAAGCCAGCGGGGATTTTCAGTGGCATAATAATGCATATTGTGCCTGTTTACTAAAGCATTGGATTTAGAAGTAGCCTCGTCGCTAAAAAGTACTAGTTGCAAAAATTCAGGATTCAAAGTAATAATTTGCAGCATCTCTGTACAGAAATTTACGCGATTTTGGAAATCATTTCCATAAAGATCCTGGTGTAGCATGATGTGGTAGGGATGGTAATGGTGTTTTCTAATAATACTATGTACAGAACTTTTGCTAATGCCCGTTTCTGAACTTATTTCTCGGAGACTTATATGCGGATCTTCTTGCAATGAAAGCAAAATCATTAATTCGTTCTCGTCATTAGCAACAGCGCGGTTTACCACGTTTTTCTTGGGGTAATCAACACTTCCTGTATCTTCAAATTTTTCACGCAATTTTGCAAAAGTAGATATTTGTGCATGACGCGCATCAGGATAACGTTCTGCATAAACTCGACTGGCTAATAAACAATTTCTGTTACACT